>JASAND010018085.1:0-36091 GCA_030248195.1 Trissonchulus latispiculum
CGGGTCTGCTTTTTATACCCCAGACTGCAAGTCTGCTCAAAAGTCTGCATTTTATACCCGAGTCTGTTCTTCAGGTCTGCGTTTTATACCCGAGTCTGCGTCTGCATAAGTCTGCTAAGTCTGCTGGTCTGCGTCTGCGTCTGCAGTTTATACTGGCCCATAAAACGTCTCTATATCACTTATCTACGGTTGATGAGAAATTTTCGACCAAACCGATGGGAAAAACCCAATGCGGGGAACCCATGGGCGGGGAAAAACCCAGCCGAAATTTTTTGTTGGAAGCATGCCAGAACAGTTTTGACTATACCATTCGAAAGAGCGGGTCATTTTTAGTACGTACGTACATATATATATATATATATATATATATATATATATATATATATATATATATATATACACATCTGAATCAAAATATATCAATATTTTGCAAAAAAAATTCATGTCAAATTGATCGTTGAAAATTTCGGATCTTTAGCACGTAAACATAGGCAAATTTTGGAAATTTTTAAAATTTGCTTATTTTCAGCAGTTTAAGCATCCTATCACATAGAAAACGTGTTTTTTGTATTTAAAGCCAAACCCGACCTACTTTTGTGAAAAAATAGCGATTTTGACGAAATTTGAAAATTTGGCTTGAAATGGCGCCATCTCAGATTTTGGCCACTTGGACAACACATAGAAGGTCGATTGGTCGAACCTAGGTAAAATCTATACCAATTAGTCTTAAAGAAACTATTTTTTCCCTGCACATGTGGTTTTTTCCCGCCGAGTCTAGGTCACCCCCAGGTCGCACCACAGGTACTAGGAGCCAAATTACATACACCATCGTGAAGTGCGAGACATATCCTCTGTGAAACTGTAATCCGTTTTGGGCTAGGTCTTTCCCAGTAGTTCAGGTGACCTCCCAAAATTGACCCTGCCTGACCCCCATGTTGGGACTAAAAATTCCAAAATTTTCAGTCCCAAAAAATTTGCTGAGAGGCGGCGGTAGCTACAATAACATATCTTCTAGGGTAGTTTTGGACGCTCTTTAAGATAGGCTATTAAAATCCGATCTAGTTCATATGGGTGACTCACACTGGCGATGGGTTTTTCCCCGCCGCGCTATACATGAGAATACAGGCGCGTAGCCAGGAGAGGGGAAATGGGGGAATTCCCCCCCGAAATTGTGTTGCCCCCCAGGAATTTTTTCCTGCCTTGTGTAGTAAACGCCCATTTTTCAAAAAATTTTTCGGCCCCTTACATGATTAAAAATCTCAACGTACAACTCATGTTTCAATATTTCAGAAAGTTTTATCAAAAGCAGATTTCTAAAAGTCCTAAAACAAAAAGCCCGCTCGATCCATTACCAGACATGTGAAGGAGGCGAAATTTCGGAACGGGGAAAAAGAAACCGAATTTTCCGGGTTTGCACTGCACAAGATGCGAGAAAACGGAAAATAACTGGAATGTGAGGCGGAGGAAATAACCCTGGGCTTATCCTCTAGTGCGGGGAAGCTTCACCCCAAAAAACCATAGGGTGGCCTATTTGATACTAAATTTTTTTGATATCTGACTTTTTTGAATCTACCTATTTGGTGATAAAAGCCAACTTTAAAATCGTATGCTTGAAAGTAGCAATGAAAAATGAAAAATAAAAATGCTGTTTATTTTCGCTTCATCCCATTCTTTGCCCTTCGGATTTCTGGGGGACCACCAGCTGCCCCAGAAAAAGTCTCCGGAATAATCCCAGGATATGCTCTTCTAGGAAAATTTCGGGGTAACTCACAACTTTCAAAAAAACCAGGAAACCTACATACGTGACCTCCTAGTCCTGTGGAGTGTAAACACGTCATGCAACAAATGTATATATATATATATATATATATGTCGTAGCAAGATAGTAAAATTGGCAAGATAGTTATCTTGCTAAGAGTTTGGCAAGATAGTTATCTTGCTAAAATTTTAGCAAGATAACTATCTTGCCACGAAATTTAGCAAGATTACTATCTTGCCAAAATTGTTGGTAAGATAGTAATTTTACTAGAATTTAGCAAGATAGTCATCTTACCAGTTTCAGTATGAAAGGTGTCTTCAATTTGGAAACAAAGACAGTCATTTAATGAGTTCAACTCAAGGGGGGAACTTTCGCAAAATTAAATACTAACCATTGTGCTGTATCACTGCTGAAATAATATTTGTAATGGAAATACTAGTTACAAATTGCATAAGAGAGTATATTTTAATATATTGTTTCAAAGTTAAGTGCGAAAAATACAAAAAATTTATAACTACTTTACTGACAAAACCAACTTCACAAAATTAGTTAAATATGCACATATATATACTTAATTTTTCAGTCTTTTTTTAGGAAAATGAAAGTCTTTTAGTCTCATTTCAAGTCAGAAATTTTCTATAATCTTGACGTATTAAAATATTTGTTAACCTTCGCAATAATGCAAATTCTATTCTGCAAATTCTGCAAATAATGCATTTATTACAAATATATATACGTATATAATTTCAGCAACAATAAGAGCACAATGGCCAGTGTTAAATTCTTGTGAAAGTCCCCCCCTTGCATTAAACTCAGGAATAGGGTATACTAATGACTTCCTTTGTTTCCAAATTGAAGACACATTTCATACTGAAACTGGTAAGATGACTATCTTGCTAAATTCTAGTAAGATTATATACTATCTTACCACCAATTTTGGCAAGATAGTAATCTTGCTAAATTTCGTGGTAAGATAACTATCTTGCCAATTTTACTATCTTGCTACCACATATATACGTATACTTAAGTTAGTTGTAGAAAGGCAGGTGCAGAAATGGTAACTAGGCAAAGTGTAAGTATGCTCCATATAACACTAAAACTATATTTTGCATAGTTAGTACAGACGTACGTACGCAGATATACAAGGGCATATAATAAACATTATCCAATGCATATGCTTATATAGTTTAACCAAATAGCATGGTTAAGTTGCGTGTAGATGTACACAACAGAAAACTTATTATGTTAATAAATGTACCTGCATACAAGATATATATATATATAAAGTTTAAAGCATATATATATACAAGCATACAAATATCATATGTTATATAAAGGCACGTACACATAAGTATATATATATCCATGGATATTCTTCAGGATCGTTCCCTCAACACATCACCCCCCCCCCTCCCATTTTTTGCGGATTCTCCCACTCACTAGACATTGCGGTAGTGGTAGGGTCCAGTCGGTACCCACTTATGGGACCATCAATAAATAGGACTGTACATAGTTTCTCAAAACTCTGTCTAAGGGAGGTTTTATGGTGCCTTGATCAACCGACTTGTGATATCAGTTTCGGGTCATCCGACCCCTCCCACTTTGTTGGACTGGCTCCACAAGGCCATCTGGAAGGTGACCAGTCCCACTATATACCCACTTCTTCCCGAAACACCATACAGGGACTGTACGTACGCAGAGCCTCTGAACACTTGGTCCGTATGCACTGCAGGGGGTTTTCTGATGCCCTGAGCTCATTTCGGTTGTTTTTTAGCTGCTCGCCAAACACTCACCCACCCACCCAACCAGAGATGGACGCGGGCCGCGGGAGCCCGCGGGATCCCGCGGGATCCCGCGGAACGGGACGGGATGGGACGATAACCTTCGTCCCGCGGGATCCCGCGGGACAAAAATTTCTTATATTTACTTCAAAATTAGGGAAGTTTTAAGAAAGCTAGGTAACAGTTTTCAAAAGATCACATTCACACTTCAAATTATTCTATAAAATATAATTTTAAGGTTACATAAGTTTCATTTGCTGTGCTAGTTTGCGTATCTTTTTTGATTGAAAATTTATTGTTTAATTTTGAGTATACGCAGGTAATGTAAATGATTTCGAAGTTGTATAAAGTGTTGATTATGTATAACCAGTCAATTGTTTGATTTTTATCTTAAAGACGGGACAAAGCTAGAAACTTGGAAAATCTGAAATCTGCATTGCCTAATTTAATCATTTATAATTTGCAAACCAGCTAGTTCTAACAGATCTATGCAATGCAATAATCATGGAACCGATGAGAACAAACACTATTCTGCTGGAGACCATATTGAATGAACCTCAAGTTGTGAACATTATGAAGCGCAAGTTAAATTTTAAAGCATGCAAATCACGTATCAGCATCACGTTGAAATTAGACCTAAAAGTTTTAGTTTTAAACCAAACATTTCTGGGAAATAATCTGTGGGAAGTTAAGGAAACCGGATCAAGACCGGATCCAAGCTGTTGACCCGGTGACCCAGTGACCCGATCCGAAAAGTGGCCCAAACTGACACAGTGACCCTGTTCCATCGCTTTTGTATGGCAGTAATTTTCTGATTCCGCTAAATTTGATTTTATTTGGGCAATTTGGCCAATATTTTGAAATCAACAAGTGATATTGTTTGTTTGCAGATGATAGAAACATTTCACATTTTTACACACAGCAGCGTATTTGAATAATAAATTAAATAAATAGCGTAAAGTTTACACAACAAACTTATTTTAAATTTTCTTATTAAATTAGTATTAATTACCATTAATTTTAGCTAATGAGAGAATTAAGAAATTGCGCGGGATTTTGCGGGACGGGCATTATCAAATTTGCGGGACTGCGTGATCCCGCGGGACGGGACAAACAAATTGAGTGCGGGACGGGACGGGACGGGACGAAAAATTTCGTCCCGCGTCCATCTCTGCACCCAACTGTGCAGACACTGGGTTTTGCCCTGGGAGTATGATGTCAAGGGGTCAAAAATAGGTTTTTTTCGAAAAGTTATCAAATTCATATATTCTGGCATTTTGGCATTTTTAGGGTTTTGAAAGTGGGGGGCTTCGCCCACCCCCCCCCCCCCAGGGAGGGGGAAGTGGGGGGCTTCCGAAAAGTGGGAGGGGGGCGAGTCCAAGGTATAAATATATATACTTACATTTTAACGAAAAATTAGCATTTTTAAAGTAAAAACGCAAAACATCGCTGTTTTTAAGCTTAAAATGAACTTAAAAAGTCCATAAATTAGCTAAAAATTGGGGAAATTTCTGAAAATTTGACATAAAAACCTAATTTTTTGGCACTTTTGGGCGACCCCCAAAAAAATGGGAGGGGGCTGGCCAAAAAGTGGGGGGCTCTGAAAAATGGAGGGGGATCCGAAAAGTGGGGGGCCCAGCCCACTTTTCGTATTTTCGACCAATTTTGTATCAGCAAACCATATACGAATCCGGCCGTAATTAGTCAGCATAAAAACAAAAATAGCAACGGGCGACAAACTATTTTTATCTTGGCCGGCAGACACTGTAACAGCTGTCATCGGTATGACAAAAATGCAAAAAACAGAATTAAACAATATATACGTATATATACTGCGTGTATATAATTCACAGACTAAAAAGATTTTTACGTGTATGAGGATGAGTATGCCTTAAGTACAATACAACAGGTGCATTTCTTAGGTGCTAACAATTGTTCAACGTCTATTCAACGAAGTATTGGTGACAAGATAACAAGCTTACAAATTCGAAGCAAACGTATATATATATATATATACTGGCTTTTTCCTACAGGGGGGGGGGGGTGGGGCCCCCCCAGAATTTCGTCCCCCCCCCAGACTTGGGTCGCCCCCCAAAGAATCGCCCCCCCCCAGGATTCGGGCCTTCCCCCCCCCAGAACTCCAAAATGCCCGGAAAAATAGGGTTTTGAGGGTAAAATTTGAAAAATTTTTCCGGCTTCGCCGGATTTTTACCCATTTTTAAGCATTTTTTAGCTATTTTAAGCTTAAATTTAAGTTAAAAACAGTTAATTTCTTAGCTTAGCAGCAAAAAATAGCTATTTTTAGACATTTTTTGAAAAATTTTTCTCCCCCCCCCAGAAATCCGAGCCCCCCCCATTCCTGGGGGGGACCCCCCCCAGAAATTTTTGCCTAGGAAAAAGCCAGTATATATATATAATTGAATGACACTAACCTAATGTATCGTGATTTATTCGAATTATATGAGTATGTATATTGTATATATAGCGCGGCGGGGAAAAACCAAAATTTTCGAATTTTGGCTGTAACTTTTTTATTAAGCGACAAATCGAAAATCTAACGATAACTACCATGAGGCCTTGCGAAGAGCTTCAAAATGAGCCATAAAACGTCTCTATATCACTTATCTACGGTTGATGAGAAATTTTCGACCAAACCGATGGGGAAAACCCAATGCGGGGGAAAACCCATGGGCGGGAAAAAACCCAGCCGAAATTTTTGTTGGAAGCATGCCAGAACAGTTTTGACTATACCATTCGAAAGAGCGGGTCATTTTTAGTACGTATAGCGCGGCGGGAAATAAAAACCCAAATTTTCGAATTTTCGCTGTACCTTTTTTATTAAGCTACAAATCGAAAATCTAACGATAACTACCATGAGGCCTTGCGAAGAGCTTCAAAATGAGCCATAAAACATCTCTCTATCACTTGCCGTTAGTGAGAAATTTTCGACGAAACAGAAGGGAAAAGAAAACCCAATGCGGGAAAAGAAAACCCATATGCGGGAAAAGAAAACCCATTCTGAATTTTTTGCTAGAAGGGTGCCAGAACTATTTTGACTGCACCATTCGAAACAGCGGGTTGTTTTTAGTACGTCTGCATTGAAAAATATCAAAATTTGATGCGAAAATGTAAACTAAATTAATATTTCAAAATTTTGTATGTTTAACACGTAAAGATAGGCAAATTTTGGAAAATTTTTTAGATTTGCTTATTTTCTGCAGTTTGAACATTCTGTCGTATAGAAAACAAGTTTTTATTGTATTTTGAGCCAAAATAGACCATTTTAACTTAAAAAAATAAGCAAATTTGGTCAAAATTGCAAATTTGGCTTGAAATGGCACCATGCCACAATTTGATCATCTGGGCTACACATAACGGAATGATGCCAGGTAAAGCCTCCACCAATTTAATCTGGAGGCTCTATTAAACAAATTTAAGTGTTCATAAGACCTTTGTTGCTAATGGTTTGAAAAATGTTTCATTTTGAAAATTGGGTTTTCTTTTCCCGCATGTGGGTTTTCTTTTCCCGCCGAATTAAGTCAACCCCCAGGTCGCACTACAGGCACCAGAACCAAACAGCATATGCCGTCGTGAAGTTTAAGACATATCCTCTGTATAACTATAATCCGTTTTCCCCTAAGTCATTCCAGTAGTTCAGGGTGACACACCAAATTTTATCCTGTCTGACCCCCATGTTGGGACCAAAAATTTCAAAATTTTAAAAGTCCCACAACATTTGCTGAGAAGCACCGGAGACTGCAATAATACACCCCCTAGGGTAGTTTTGGACGCTCTTTAAGATAGGCTATCAAAATCTGATCTAGGTCATATGTCTGTCTCACACTGTCGATGGGTTTTCTTTTCCCGCATTTCAGAATGGGTTTTCTTTTCCCGCCGCGCTAAATATAAAAATAGTGCGAGGGGATACGTATACATATATATATTCATATATATATATATATATATATATTCATTTCATATATATATATATATATATATATATATACATCTGAATCAAAATATATCAATATTTTTGCAAAAAAATTCATGTCAAATTGACTGTTGAAAATTTCGGATCTTTAGCACGTAAACATAGGCAAATTTTGGAAATTTTTAAAATTTGCTTATTTTCAGCAGTTTAAGCATCCTATCACATAGAAAACGTGTTTTTATTGTATTTAAAGCCAAACCCGACCTACTTTTGTGAAAAAATAGCGATTTTTGACGAAATTTGAAAATTTGGCTTGAAATGGCGCCATCTCAGATTTTGGCCACTTGGACAACACATAGAAGGTCGATTGGTCGAACCTAGGTAAAATCTATACCAAATTAATCAGGAGGCTCTACTGAGCTAAGAAATGCATGAATTTTTCCTTTGCTGCTAATGGTTAGAAAAAAATTTCATTTTGAAATTTGGGTTTTTCCCCGCACATGGGTTTTTTCCCGCCGAGTCTAGGTCACCCCCAGGTCGCACCACAGGTACTAGAGCCAAATTACATACACCATCGTGAAGTGCGAGACATATCCTCTGTGAAACTGTAATCCGTTTTGGGCTAGATCTTTCCAGTAGTTCAGGGTGACCTCCCAAAATTGACCCTGCCTGACCCCCATGTTGGGACCAAAAATTCCAAAATTTTCAGTCCCAAAAAATTTGCTGAGAGGCGGCGGTAGCTACAATAACATATCTTCTAGGGTAGTTTTACTTTTGGACGCTCTTTAAGATAGGCTATTAAAATCCGATCTAGCTCATATGGGTGACTCACACTGGCGATGGGTTTTTCCCCGCCGCGCTATACATGAGAATACAGGCGCGTAGCCAGGAGAGGGGAAATGGGGGAATTCCCCCCCGAAATTGTGTTGCCCCCCAGGAATTTTTTCCTGCCATGTGTAAAACGCCCATTTTTCAAAAAATTTTCGGGCCTTCGGCGCGTATTTGCTTAAATTTACCATCATAATATGGGTTTGGAACGCCAAAAATGAGTTCTAAATACCCTATTGGGTGTGGTTCGCACAGTTTATGCATCATTTGCGTGCATGAAAACGTATTGAGCCACATTTCGCTTCTTTAATTCAAAGAATGCTTTGAAAAAATTCCTCAGACGTTACAAATTTGAAACAATTTTCAACTTCCCGAAAATTCCCCCCGAAAATTTTTTCTGGCTACGCTAGTGTGAGTATATATGTATATACGTATATACATCACACAATTAAACAATGAATTTTCCTTGTAATAAAAAGTTTATTTAACACTGGCCTCATGAGCACTCCTATTTCGGAGCTTCCCAAAATACCCTACCTCAGGTATATACCTCCCCCCAAGCGAGCAGTCTTTCAAAACATTTTCCGGACTGTTCCGATCTTGCTGCCTCAAAGTGGTGGAATGGGGGACCTTCCGTGGATATAAACCTTTCCCCATCCCCGGATGCAAACTATCGACGTCTAATTGTACTAGTTTTTTCTCAAGTAAACGAATTATCTCGTCTTGTCCTATATATTATATATATATACAAGAATAAAAATGCTCCGATGGAGCATGAAAAATGCAATATGGGTGACACTAGGTTTTAAGCAGACAGAGGACTAGGTTTTAAAACGTTAATATGGGAGGGGTAGGTTGTAAATGCCAGGAGGACTAGGTTAAAAGCGCACTAATATGGACCAGCTTCGCTGAACAACCCATATTCGCGGAAATTGTCCAGACAAAAATGCTGGCGGCAATCGTTCAATAACAGTTTAACAATTTGTCGGCACGACTTTGCAGCTATTACTATATACATATAGTTGTGTTCGTAATACTTAACATTACATAATTAATACAACTTACAACACAACTTAATTTAATTAATTTAATTAATGCATATAATCCAACACACATACAACACACATACAACATATATATATATATATATATATATATATATATATATATATATATATATATATATATATATATATATATATATATATATATATATATATATATGCAGTAAAAATTGGTGTCACAAATTCCGCTCTGGTAACTCACTATAAAACGCTTGAAGTATAAAGCATAATATTTCAAAATCAGCAAGCTCGTCTGGGAATTTTTTGCTGACGAATTTAGAACTTTTAGAGAACAATAAAGGTCATAAATGCGGAGTGGAGCATGCGTACCCGCAGATATGGGTTGTTCAGCGAAGCTGGTCCATATTAGTGCGCTTTTAACCCTAGTCCTCCTGGCATTTATATACAACCTGCCCCTCCCATATTAACGTTTTAAAACCTAGTCCTCTGTCTGCTTAAAACCCGAGTGTCACCCATATTGCATTTTTCATGCTCCATCGGAGCATTTTTATTCTTGATTATATATATAATATATAGGACAAGACGAGATAATTCGTTTACTTGAGAAAAAACTAGTACAATTAGACGTCGATAGTTTGCATCCGGGGATGGGGAAAGGTTTATATCCACGGAAGGTCCCCCATTCCACCACTTTGAGGCAGCAACATCGGAACAGTCCGGAAAATCTTTTGAAAGACTGCTTTCCTGGCAGGAGGTGTATACCTGAGGTAGGGTATTTTGGGAAGCTCCGAAATGGGAGTGCTCATGAGGCCAGTGTTAAATAAACTTTTATTACAAGGAAAATTCATTGTTTAATTGTGTGATGTATATACGTATATACATATATACTCACACTAGCGTAGCCAGAAAAAATTTTCGGGGGGAATTTTCGGGAAGTTGAAAATTGTTTCAAATTTGTAACGTCTGAGGAATTTTTCAAAGCATTCTTTGAATTAAAGAAGCGAAATGTGGCTCAATACGTTTTCATGCACGCAAATGATGCATAAACTGTGCGAACCACACCCAATAGGGTATTTAGAACTCATTTTTGGCGTTCCAAACCCATATTATGATGGTAAATTTAAGCAAATACGCGCGGAAGGCCCGAAAATTTTTTGAAAAATCGGCGTTTTACACATGGCAGGAAAAAATTCCTGGGGGGCAACACAATTTCGGGGGGGGACTTCCCCCATTTCCCCTCTCCTGGCTACGCGCCTGTATTCTCATGTATAGCGCGGCGGGGAAAAAACCCATCGCCAGTGAGTCTTATATGAACTAGATCAGATTTTAATAGCCTATCTTAAAGAGCGTCCAAAACTACCCTAGAATGTATTTGTGTAGCTACCGCCGCCTCTCAGCAAATTTTTTGGGACTGAAAATTTGGAATTTTAGTCCCAACATGGGGTCAGGCAGGGGTCAATTTTGGGAGGTCACCCTGAACTACTGGAAAGACCTAGCCCAAAACGGATTACAGTTTCACAGAGGATATGTCTCGCACTTCACGATGGTGTATGTAATTTGGCTCTATTACCTGTGGTGCGACCTGGGGTGACCTAGACTCGGCGGAAAAAACCCATGAGCGGGGAAAAACCCAAATTTCAAAATGAAATTTTTTCTAACCATTAGCAGCTAAGGAAAAATTCATGCATTTCTTAGCTCAGTAGAGCCTCCTGATTAATTTGGTATAGATTTTACCTAGGTTCGACCAATCGACCTTCTATGTGTTGTCCAAGTGGCCAAAATCTGAGATGGCGCCATTTCAGGCCAAATTTTCAAATTTCGTCAAAAATCGCTATTTTTCTGAAAATGGGTCGGGTTTGGCTTTAAATACAATAAAACACGTTTTCTATGTGATAGGATGCTTAAACTGCTGAAAATAAGCAAATTTTAAAAAGTTTCCCGAAAATTTGTCTATGTTTACGTGCTAAAGATCCGAAATTTTCAACAGTCAATTTGACATGAATTTTTTTGCAAAAATATTGATATATTTTGATTCAGATTCAGATGTATATATATATATATATATATATATATATATATATATATATATATATATATATATATATATATAGGGCGGCGGGAAAAGAAAACCCATTCTGAAATGCGGGAAAAGAAAACCCATCGGCAGTGTGAGACAGCCATATGAGCTAGATCAGATTTTGATAGCCTATCTTAAAGAGCGTCCAAAACTACCCTAGGGGGTGTATTATTGTAGTCTCCGGTGCTTCTCAGCAAATTTTGTGGGACTTTTAAAATTTTGAAATTTTTGGTCCCAACATGGGGGTCAGACAGGGTGAACTTTGGTGTGTCACCCTGAACTACTGGAATGACCTAGGGCAAAACGGATTATAGTTATACAGAGGATATGTCTTAAACTTTACGACGGCATATTCTGTTTGGTTCTAGTGCCTGTAGTGCGACCTGGGGGTTACCTTAATTCGGCGGGAAAAGAAAACCCACATGCGGGAAAAGAAAACCCAATTTTCAAAATGGAATATTTTTCAAACCATTAGCAACAAAGGTCATATGAACACTTAAATTTGTTTAATAGAGCCTCCAGATTAAATTGGTGGAGGCTTTACCTGGCACATCATTCCATTATGTGTAGCCCAGATGATCAAATTGTGGCATGGTGCCATTTCAAGCAAAATTTGCAATTTTGACCAAATTTGCTTAATTTTTTAAGTTTAAATGGTCTAGTTTGGCTCAAAATACAATAAAAACTTGTTTTCTATACGACAGAATGTTCAAACTGCAGAAAATAAGCAAATCTAAAAATTTTCCAAAATTTGCCTATCTTTACGTGTTAAACATACAAAATTTTGAAATATTAATTTAGCTTACATTTTCGCACAAATTTTGATATTTTTCGATGCAGACGTACTAAAAACAACCCGCTCTTTCGAATAGTGTAGTCAAAATAGTTCTGGCACCCTTCTAGCAAAAAAATTCAGAATGGGTTTTCTTTTCCCGCATATGGGTTTTCTTTTCCCGCATTGGGTTTTCTTTTCCCATCTGTTTCGTCGAAAATTTCTCACTAACGGTAAGTGATAGAGAGATGTTTTATGGCTCATTTTGAAGCTCTTCGCAAGGCCTCATGGTAGTTATCGTTAGATTTTCGATTTGTAGCTTAATAAAAAAGGTACAGCGAAAATTCGAAAATTTGGGTTTTTATTTCCCGCCGCGCTATACGTACTAAAAATGACTGTCTTTCGAATGGTATAGTCAAAATGTTCTGGATGTTCCAAATAAAAAATCCGGGGGTTTTTCCCGTGGGTCCCGAGGGCCCCACGGGGCGAAAATCTCATCAACCGTAGATAAGTGATATAGAGAGTTATGGCATGAAGCTCGAAGGCCAGGAGAGTAGATCGAGCGTAATAAAAAAGTACAGCCAAAATTCGAAAATTTGGCCCGGGAAAAAATAACAACCAATAACGAATAAACAGATACATTAGGTAGGTCATTCAATATATATATATATACTGGCTTTTTCCTAGGCAAAAATTTCTGGGTGGGGTAGTCCCCCAGGTCTGGGGGGGGGGGGGGCTCGGATTTCTGGGGGGGGGGGGGGAGAAAAATTTTTCAAAAAATGTCTAAAAATAGCTATTTTTTGCTGCTAAGCTTAAGAAATTAACTGTTTTTAACTTAAATTTAAGCTTAAAATAGCTAAAAAATGCTTAAAACTGGGTAAAAATCCGGCGAAGCCGGAAAAATTTTTCAAATTTTACCCCTCAAAAACCCTATTTTTCCGGGCATTTTGGAGTTCTAGGGGGGGGGGGAAGGCCCGAATCCTGGGGGGCGATTCTTTGGGGGGCGACCCAAGTCTGGGGGGGGACGAATCCCGGGGGGGCCCACCCCCCCCCTGTAGGAAAAAGCCAGTATATATATATATATATATACGTTTGCTTCGAATTTGTAAGCTTGTTATCTTGTCACCAATACTTCGTTGAATAGACGTTGAACAATTGTTAGCACCCAAGAAATGCACCTGTTGTATTGTACTTAAGGCATACTCATCCTCATACACGTAAAAATCTTTTTAGTCTGTGAATTATATACACGCAGTATATATACGCATATATTGTTTAATTCTGTTTTTTGCATTTTTGTCATACCGATGACAGCTGTTACAGTGTCTGCCGGCCAAGATAAAAATAGTTTGTCGCCCGTTGCTATTTTTGTTTTTATGCTGACTAATTACGGCCTGATTCGCATATGGTTCGCTGATACAAAATTGGTCGAAAATACGAAAAAAGTGGGCTGGGCCCCCCACCTTTTCGGATCCCCCTCCATTTTTCAGAGCCCCCCACTTTTTGGCCAGCCCCCTCCCATTTTTTTGGGGGTCGCCCAAAAGTGCCAAAAAATTAGGTTTTTATGTCAAATTTTCAGAAATTTCCCCAATTTTTAGCTAATTTATGGACTTTTATAAGTTCATTCTAACCTTCAAAACAGCGATGTTTTGCGTTTTTACCTTAAAAATGCTAATTTTTCGTTAAAATGTAAGTATATATATTTATACCTTGGACTCGCCCCCCCTCCCACTTTTCTGAAGCCCCCCACTTCCCCCTCCCTGGGGGGGGGGGCTGGGCGAAGCCCCCCACTTTCAAAACCCTAAAAATGCCAAAATGCCAGAATATATGAATTTGATAACTTTTCGAAAAAAACCTATTTTTGACCCCTTGACATCATACTCCCAGGGCTAAACCCAGTGTCTGCACAGTTGGACGCAGAGATGGACGCGGGACGAAATTTTTCGTCCCGTCCCGTCCCGTCCCGCACTCAATTTGTTTGTCCCGTCCCGCGGGATCACGCAGTCCCGCAAATTTGATAATGCCTGTCCCGCAAAATCCCGCGCAATTTCTTAATTCTCTCATTAGCTAAAATTAATGGTAATTAATACTAATTTAATAAGAAAATTTAAAATAAGTTTGTTGTGTAAACTTTACGCTATTTATTTAATTTATTATTCAAATACGCTGCTGTGTGTAAAAATGTGAAATGTTTCTATCATCTGCAAACAAACAATATCACTTGTTGATTTCAAAATATTGGCCAAATTGCCCAAATAAAATCAAATTTAGCGGAATCAGAAAATTACTGCCATACAAAAGCGATGGAACAGGGTCACTGTGTCAGTTTGGGCCACTTTTCGGATCGGGTCACTGGGTCACCGGGTCAACAGCTTGGATCCGGTCTTGATCCGGTTTCCTTAACTTCCCACAGATTATTTCCCAGAAATGTTTGGTTTAAAACTAAAACTTTTAGGTCTAATTTCAACGTGATGCTGATACGTGATTTGCATGCTTTAAAATTTAACTTGCGCTTCATAATGTTCACAACTTGAGGTTCATTCAATATGGTCTCCAGCAGAATAGTGTTTGTTCTCATCGGTTCCATGATTATTGCATTGCATAGATCTGTTAGAACTAGCTGGTTTGCAAATTATAAATGATTAAATTAGGCAATGCAGATTTCAGATTTTCCAAGTTTCTAGCTTTGTCCCGTCTTTAAGATAAAAATCAAACAATTGACTGGTTATACATAATCAACACTTTATACAACTTCTCGAAATCATTTACATTGGCCTGCGTATACTCAAAATTAAACAATAAATTTTCAATCAAAAAAGATACGCAAACTAGCACAGCAAATGAAACTTATGGACCTTAAAATTATATTTTATAGAATAATTTGAAGTGTGAATGTGATCTTTTGAAAACTGTTACCTAGCTTTCTTAAAACTTCCCTAATTTTGAAGTAAATATAAGAAATTTTTGTCCCGCGGGATCCCGCGGACGAAGGTTATCGTCCCATCCCGTCCCGTTCCGCGGGATCCCGCGGGATCCCGCGGCTCCCGTGACCCGCGTCCATCTCTGGTTGGGTGGGTGGGTGAGTGTTTGGCGAACGCAGCTAAAAAACAACCGAAATGAGCTCAGGGCATCAGAAAACCCTGCAGTGCATACGGACCAAGTGCTCAGAGTTTCTGCGTACGTACAGTCCCTGTATGGTGTTTCGGGAAGAAGTGGGATATAGTGGGACTGGTCACCTTCCCAGTGGCCTTGTGGAGCCAGTCCAACAAAGTGGGAGGGGGTCCGGATGACTGAAACTTAATCACAATTCGGTTGATCAAGGCACCACTAAAACCTCCCATAGACAAGGAGTTTTGAGAAACTATGTACAGTCCTATTTATTTGATGTTCCCATAAGTGGGTACCGACTGGACCCTACCACCACCGCAAGGAGTAGTGAGTGGGAGAATCGCAAAAAATGGGAGGGGGGGTGATGTGTTGAGGGAACGATCCTGAAGAATATCCATGGATATATATATACTTATGTGTACGTGCCTTTATATAACATATGATATTTGTATGCTTGATATATATATGCTTTAAACTTTATATATCTTCTGTATGCAGGTACATTTATTAGCATAATAAGTTTTCTGTTGTGTACATCTGCACGCAACTTAACCATGCTATTTGGTTAATAAACTATATATATATATGCATATGCATTGGGCAATGTTTATTATATGCCCTTTTATCTCCGTAAGTCCGTACCAGCTTTGCAAAATATAGTTTTAGTGTTATATGGAGCATACTTACACTTTGCCTAGTTACCATTTCTGCACCTGCTTTTCTACAACTAACTTAAGTATACGTATATATGTGGTAGCAAGATAGTAAAATTGGCAAGACAAGTTATCTGATACCACGAAATTTAGCAAGAAGATTACTATCTTGTTAAAATTGTTGATATGGAATCAGTATATAATCTTACTAGAATTTAGCAAGATAGTCATCTTTACCAGTTTCAGTATAGAAAGGTGTCTTCAATTTGGAAACAAAAGGAAGTCATTAGTATACCCTATTCCTGAGTTTAATGCAAGGGGGGACTTTCACAAGAATTTAACACTGGCCCATAGTGCTCTTATTGTTGCTGAAATTATATATATTTTGTAATAAATGCATTATTTGCAGAATTTGCAGAATAGAATTTGCATTATTGCGAAGGTTAACAAATATTTTAATACGTCAAGATTATGAAAATTTCTGACTTGAAATGAGACTAAAAGACTTTCATTTTCCTAAAAAGACTGAAAAAATAAGTATATATATGTGCATATTTATCTAATTTTGTGAAGTTGGTTTTGTCGGTAAAGTAGTTATAAATTTTTGTATTTTCGCACTTAACTTTGAAACAATATATTAAAATATACTCTCTTATGCAATTTGTAACTAGTATTTCCATTACAAATATTATTTCTGTAAGTGATACAGCACAATAGTTAGTATTTAATTTTGCGAAAGTTCCCCCTTGAGTTGAACTCATTAAATGACTGTCTTTGTTTCCAAATTGAGACACCTTTCATACTGAAACTGGTAAGATGACTATCTTGCTAAATTCTAAAGTAAAATTACTATCTTACCAACAATTTTGGCAAGATAGTAATCTTGCTGAATTTCGTGGCAAGATAGTTATCTTGCTAAAATTTTAACAAGATAACTATCTTGCCAAACTCTTCCAACAGATAACTATCTTGCCAATTTTATATCTTGCTAGATGTATATATATATATATATATATACATTTGTTGCATGACGTGTTTACACTCCACAGGACCAGGAGGTCACGTGTGTAGGTTTCCTGGTTTTTTGAAAGTTTTGAGTTACCCCGAAATTTTCCTAGAAGAGCATATCCTGGGATTATTCCAGGAGACTTTTTCTGGGGCAGGTGGTGGTCCCTCAGAAATCTGAGGAGCAAAGAATGGGCTGAAGCGAAAATAAACAGCATCTTTTTATTGTTCTTCTTCTTCTTTCATTGCTCATTGCTACTTTCAAGCATTCGCGTTTAAAGTTGGCTTTTATCACCAAATAGGTAGATTCAAAAAGTCAGATATCAAAAAAATTTGGTATCAAATAGGCCACCCTATGGTTTTTGGGGTGAAGCCTCCCCACTAGAATAAGCCCAGGATTATTTCCTCCCCCTCACATTCCAGTTATATATATATTTTCCGTTTTCTCGCATGTCTTGTGTAAAAAACCCGAAAATTCGGTTTCTTTTTCCCCGTCCGAAATTTCGCCTCCTTCACATGTCTGGTAATGGATCGAGCGGGGTTTTGGTTTTAGGACTTTTAGAAATCTGCTTTTGATAAAACTTTCTGAAATATTGAAACATGAGTTGTACGTGCAGATTTTTAATCATGTAAGGGCCGAAAATTTTTTGAAAAATGGGCGTTTTACACATGGCAGGAAAAAATTCCTGGGGGGCAACACAATTTCGGGGGGGGGGAATTCCCCCATTTCCCCTCTCCTGGCTACGCGCCTGTATTCTCATGTATAGCGCGGCGGGGAAAAACCCATCGCCAGTGTGAGTCACCCATATGAGCTAGATCGGATTTTAATAGCCTATCTTAAAGAGCGTCCAAAACTACCCTAGAAGATATGTTATTGTAGCTACCGCCGCCTCTCAGCAAATTTTTTGGGACTGAAAATTTTGGAATTTTTAGTCCCAACATGGGGGTCAGGCAGGGTCAATTTTGGGAGGTCACCCTGAACTACTGGAAAGACCTAGCCCAAAACGGATTACAGTTTCACAGAGGATATGTCTCGCACTTCACGATGGTGTATGTAATTTGGCTCTAGTACCTGTGGTGCGACCTGGGGGTGACCTAGACTCGGCGGGAAAAAACCCATGTGCGGGGATTTGGTATAGATTTTACCTAGGTTCGACCAATCGACCTTCTATGTGTTGTCCAAGTGGCCAAAATCTGAGATGGCGCCATTTCAAGCCAAATTTTCAAATTTCGTCAAAATCGCTATTTTTTCACAAAAGTAGGTCGGGTTTGGCTTTAAATACAATAAAAACACGTTTTCTATGTGATAGGATGCTTAAACTGCTGAAAATAAGCAAATTTTAAAAATTTCCAAAATTTGCCTATGTTTACGTGCTAAAGATCCGAAATTTTCAACAGTCAATTTGACATGAATTTTTTTGCAAAAATATTGATATATTTTGATTCAGATGTAATATATATATGTACGTACGTACTAAAAATGACCCGCTCTTTCGAATGGTATAGTCAAAACTGTTCTGGCATGCTTCCAACAAAAATTTCGGCTGGGTTTTTTCCCGCCCATGGGTTTTCCCCCGCATTGGGTTTTTCCCATCGGTTTGGTCGAAAATTTCTCATCAACCGTAGATAAGTGATATAGAGACGTTTTATGGGCCAGTATAAACTGCAGACGCAGACGCAGACCAGCAGACTTAGCAGACTTATGCAGACGCAGACTCGGGTATAAAACGCAGACCTGAAAACAGACTCGGGTATAAAATGCAGACTTTTGAGCAGACTTGCAGTCTGGGGTATAAAAAGCAGACCCGGGTATAAAATGCAGACTTTTGAGCAGACTTGCAGATTGGGGTATAAAAAGCAGACCCGGGTATAAAATGCAGACTTTTGAGCAGACTTGCAGACTGGGGTATAAAATGCAGACTTGGGTATAAAATGCAGATTTTTGAGCAGATTTGCAGGCCCGGTATCCGCCGAGGCCCAACTCTATTGACCAGGGTATATATCCAGAACAGTCGACCCACCCCAAAACCGATGCTCGGACAACTCGGGACCAAAATTGAAAATTTTGCTATTCCTCACAACGGACTTCGCTTAAATAACCTACGTATATTATGCATGTAGCATGTCCACACTCTGCAGTATCTAGCCATGTATTGGATATCTTGCCATGACCTCTGGGCTGGCCCACGGCAGGAGATTATTTTACGAACTTTTTCGCAAAAACATCACCAACAACTTTTTGTAAAAAGGTGCGGGGTGGCTGCTACAGCAAAACTAACGCCAAATTGGAGCTCTGCGACGCCGAAAGCCTATATGGCACATGTGTTTAGGTACCTCAGACCCGTCTGACCCAGTAACCGGCTGTTAGTCATGACCCCGACCCTCAGGACCCAAGGGAGGTCATGATCATATAAGTGGGCTAAAGCTACATGAAAACAAAGGAGATGACTAAA
Source organism: Trissonchulus latispiculum (assembly GCA_030248195.1). Classification (NCBI taxonomy): domain Eukaryota; kingdom Metazoa; phylum Nematoda; class Enoplea; order Enoplida; family Ironidae; genus Trissonchulus; species Trissonchulus latispiculum. The sequence continues at coordinate 19,393 of JASAND010018085.1, forward strand.
ACCAGGATCGGGATCAGGATCAGGATCCATTTCAAGATCAGGACCAGGATCGGGTGACTAAACACAGGATCCATTTCAGGGTCGGGATAGGGGCGGATCCTGAGTTCAGGATCGGGTTAGGGGTGGATCTTGAGTTCAGGATCGGCTTGTAGCTTATCCTAAAATGGATCCTGTTTTAGACACCCGATCCTGAACTCAGGATCCACCCCTAAGTCAAATCCTGAAGTTATAAGCCGATCCTAAAATAGATCCTGTTTTAGTCACCCGATCCTGATCCTAATCCTGAAATGGACCCTGATCCTGATCCTGGTTTGAATTAAAAATAATGCCAAATTTGAATTCTACGCCCCATAAACCTGGAAAGTTTTTAGGCTTTCTGGGCCTTGAAATAAGGTTTTTGACCAGTCACGTGACCCTGGCCAAGGTCACATGATCCGCGGCCAAGTCACTTGAGCATGCAAAATTACTACGCTAAATTGTTTGCGCTTTGCTTACTAGAGCAATATATATATAACACCAAATTCCTTGCTTCCTGGAGTAATAAACGGTGTTCAGAGAATTGGCTAGAGTAGCCACTTAGGACCCAGGGACCTAGAACCGAAATTCGAAGCTAAGCCTGTTCAAAAAACTTAGGAGTCCAAGTTTTTATACATAGTAACACTAGGGTCTATGCTCTATTTATGCATGAAAAAATTTTCTTATCTGATATTTTTGTGAATTCGTTAACAAAAGAACTCACAAACAAAAGAACAGAAGAAAGTCACAAAAATTTTTTACCCTCGCTACACAAGAGCTATCGGCTTGAAACTTGCACCGTATGGAGAGGATCATTACCAGTTGATTACATACCAAAATTATTTTGATCGGACTTCATTTGCGAAAATGGCAGCAAAAATTCGATTTTTGAGTTTTTTTATTAACCTTGCTATATGTATATACATTGTCAGAAAAGTAGACATTTAATGCAATAAAATTAAATTAAATTTTAATTACATATACCGGCGTCTGGTTTACCGACCATACTGCATATTTTACACCAAAATCTGCAAAACCTATATGTATATATACATTTTATACCGGAGCCTGCTTTAATTGCTGACTGGCCTACATTTTATAGCCTAACCTGCATTTCATGTATATATATATATATCAGGATCAGGAAGTCTGCTCAAAAGTCTGCATTTTATACCCCGGTCTGCTTTTTATACTCTAGGCTGCAAGTCTGCTCAAAAGTCTGCATTTTATACCCGGGTCTGCAAGTCTGCTCAAAAGTCTGCATTTTATACCCCGGTCTGCTTTTTATACCCTAGTCTGCAAGTCTGCAAGAAAGTCTGCATTTTATACTTTTAGTACGGTCTGCGTCTGCATTTTATACCCGAGCCTGCGTCTGCATCAAAGTCTGCGTTTTATACCCCAGTCTGCTGGTCTGCGTCTGCGTCTGCGTCTGCATTTTATACTGGCCCACGTTTTATGGCTCATTTTGAAGCCCTTCGCAAGGCCTCATGGTAGTTATCGTTAGATTTTCGATTTGTCGCTTAATAAAAAAGTTACAGCCAAAATTCGAAAATTTTGGTTTTTCCCCGCCGCGCTATATATACAATATACATACTCATATAATTCGAATAAATCACGATACATTAGGTTAGTGTCATTCAATTATATATATATATATATATATATATATATATATATATATATATACTGGCTTTTTCCTAGGCAAAAATTTCTGGGGGGGGGGGTCCCCCCCCAGGTCTGGGGGGGGCTCGGATTTCTGGGGGGGGGAGAAAAATTTTTCAAAAATGTCTAAAAATAGCTATTTTTTGCTGCTAAGCTAAAAAATTAACTGTTTTTAACTTAAATGTAAGCTTAAAATAGCTAAAAAATGCTTAAAAATGGGTAAAAATCCGGCGAAGCCGGAAAAATTTTTCAAATTTTACCCTCAAAACCCTATTTTTCCGGGCATTTTGGAGTTCTGGGGGGGGAAGGCCCGAATCCTGGGGGGGGCGATTCTGGGGGGGGGCGACCCAAGTCTGGGGGGGGGACGAAATTCTGGGGGGGGCCCCCCCCCCCCCCGTAGGAAAAAGCCAGTATATATATACGTTTGCTTCGAATTTGTAAGCTTGTTATCTTGTCACCAATACTTCGTTGAATAGACGTTGAACAATTGTTAGCACCTAAGAAATGCACCTGTTGTATTGTACTTAAGGCATACTCATCCTCATACACGTAAAAATCTTTTTAGTCTGTGAATTATATACACGCAGTATATATACGTATATATATTGTTTAATTCTGTTTTTTGCATTTTTGTCATACCGAAGACAGCTGTTACAGTGTCTGCCGGCCAAGATAAAAATAGTTTGTCGCCCGTTGCCTGGGTTTACTTTAGGCGAAAAAAAAGTGGGGGGGGGGGGAAAGTGGGGGGGGCCCCCCCCACTATTGGGGGGGGGGGGTCGAAAATTTGGGGGGGGGAAATAAAATGGGCAAAAAATTCCAAAAAAACCGTATAAAAAAGCCTGTTTTCTACATATACTGCTATAACTAAGCTTAAAAGTGCTCAAAAATTGTGTTTTAGCACCAAAAAAGACGATTTTTGACAAAAAAATTCCGGCGAAGCCGGAAAATTTTTGAAAATTTTGACCAAAAATCCTAATAATTTGGCATTTTCTGGGCACCCTATAGTGAGTGGGGGGGAAGCCCAAAAAAGTTGGGGGGAACGAGTGGGAGGGAGGTGCTCGAGGGGGGGGGAACCCAAAAAGGGGGGGGGGCGCCCCTCCCCCGCCCCCCCTCAGTAAAATAAACCCAGGTTGCTATTTTTGTTTTTATGCTGACTAATTACGGCCGGATTCGTATATGGTTTGCTGATACAAAATTGGTCGAAAATACGAAAAGTGGGCCCCCCACTTTTCGGATCCCCCTCCATTTTTCAGAGCCCCCCACTTTTTGGCCAGCCCCCTCCCATTTTTTTGGGGGTCGCCCAAAAGTGCCAAAAAATTAGGTTTTTAGGTCAAATTTTCAGAAATTTTCCCAATTTTTAGCTAATTTATGGACTTTTAAGTTCATTTTAAGCTTAAAAACAGCGATGTTTTGCGTTTTTACTTTAAAAATGCTAATTTTTCGTTAAAATGTAAGTATATATATTTATACCTTGGACTCGCCCCCCCACTTTTCGGAAGCCCCCCACTTCCCCCTCCCTGGGGGGGGGGGTGGGCGAAGCCCCCCACTTTCAAAACCCTAAAAATGCCAGAATATATGAATTTGATAACTTTTCGAAAAAAACCTATTTTTGACCCCTTGACATCATACTCCCAGGGCAAAACCCAGTGTCTGCACAGTTGGGTGGGTGGGTGGGTGAGTGTTTGGCGAGCAGCTAAAAAACAACCGAAATGAGCTCAGGGCATCAGAAAACCCCCTGCAGTGCATATGGACCAAGTGTTCAGAGGCTCTGCGTACGTACAGTCCCTGTATGGTGTTTCGGGAAGAAGTGGGTATATAGTGGGACTGGTCACCTTCCAGATGGCCTTGTGGAGCCAGTCCAACAAAGTGGGAGGGGTCGGACGACCCGAAACTGATGTCACAAGTCGGTTCATCAAGGCACCATAAAACCTTCCTTAGATAAAGTTTTGAGAAACTATGTACAGTCCTATTTATTTGATGTTCCCATAAGTGGGTACCGACTGGACCCTACCACCACCGCAAGGAGTAGTGAGTGGGAGAATCATCAAGGGGGAGGAGTGTGTTGAGGGAACGACCCTGAAGTACATCCATGGATGGATATATATACTTATGTGTACGTGCCTTTATATAACATATGATATTTGTATGCTTGTATATATATATGCTTTAAACTTTATATATATATATATCTTGTATGCAGGTACATTTATTAACATAATAAGTTTTCTGTTGTGTACATCTACACGCAACTTAACCATGCTATTTGGTTAAACTATATAAGCATATGCATTGGATAATGTTTATTATATGCCCTTGTATATCTGCGTACGTACGTCTGTACTAACTATGCAAAATATAGTTTTAGTGTTATATGGAGCATACTTACACTTTGCCTAGTTACCATTTCTGCACCTGCCTTTCTACAACTAACTTAAGTATACGTATATATGTGGTAGCAAGATAGTAAAATTGGCAAGATAGTTATCTTACCACGAAATTTAGCAAGATTACTATCTTGCCAAAATTGTTGGTAAGATAGTATATAATCTTACTAGAATTTAGCAAGATAGTCATCTTACCAGTTTCAGTATGAAAGGTGTCTTCAATTTGGAAACAAAGGAAGTCATTAGTATACCCTATTCCTGAGTTTAATGCAAGGGGGGACTTTCACAAGAATTTAACACTGGCCATAGTGCTCTTATTGTTGCTGAAATTATATATATTTGTAATAAATGCATTATTTGCAGAATTTGCAGAATAGAATTTGCATTATTGCGAAGGTTAACAAATATTTTAATACGTCAAGATTATGAAAATTTCTGACTTGAAATGAGACTAAAAGACTTTCATTTTCCTAAAAAGACTGAAAAATTAAGTATATATATGTGCATATTTAACTAATTTTGTGAAGTTGGTTTTGTCGGTAAAGTAGTTATAAATTTTTGTATTTTCGCACTTAACTTTGAAACAATATATTAAAATATACTCTCTTATGCAATTTGTAACTAGCATTTCCATTACAAATATTATTTCAGCAGTGATACAGCACAATGGTTAGTATTTAATTTTGCGAAAGTTCCCCCCTTGAGTTGAACTCATTAAATGACTGTCTTTGTTTCCAAATTGAAGACACCTTTCATACTGAAACTGGTAAGATGACTATCTTGCTAAATTCTAGTAAAATTACTATCTTACCAACAATTTTGGCAAGATAGTAATCTTGCTAAATTTCGTGGCAAGATAGTTATCTTGCTAAAATTTTAGCAAGATAACTATCTTGCCAAACTCTTAGCAAGATAACTATCTTGCCAATTTTACTATCTTGCTACGACATATATATATATATATATATATATATATATATATACATTTGTTGCATGACGTGTTTACACTCCACAGGACTAGGAGGTCACGTATGTAGGTTTCCTGGTTTTTTTGAAAGTTGTGAGTTACCCCGAAATTTTCCTAGAAGAGCATATCCTGGGATTATTCCGGAGACTTTTTCTGGGGCAGGTGGTGGTCCCTCAGAAATCTGAGGAGCAAAGAATGGGATGAAGCGAAAATAAACAGCATTTTTTATTGTTCTTCTTCATTTTTCATTGCTACTTTCAAGCATTCGCGTTTAAAGTTGGCTTTTATCACAAAATAGGTAGATTCAAAAAGTCAGATATCAAAAAAATTTGGTATCAAATAGGCCACCCTATGGTTTTTTGGGTGAAGCCTCCCCACTAGAATAAGCCCAGGTCCAGGATTATTTCCTCCCCCTCACATTCCAGTTATATATATATTTTCCGTTTTCTCGCATGTCTTGTGTGAAAAACCCGAAAATTCGGTTTCTTTTTCCCCGTCCGAAATTTCGCCTCCTTCACATGTCTGGTAATGGGGTTTTGGTTTTAGGACTTTTAGAAATCTGCTTTTGATAAAACTTTCTGAAATATTGAAACATGAGTTGTACGTGCAGATTTTTAATCATGTATGTATATGCGTTTTACATATTATATTCATGTAGACGTAATACAAGAGAAATTAATGCAACGAAAGTTTAAGGTTCCTTTGTTAGTTTTTTGCGATTGTTGGAACCGGATCATATGGGGTTCTGTAATAAATATATAAGTTTTTAACTATACATATAATTGCTAATGATGGATTTTTGTCTGTTTTAATTTTTAAGTTTATATACGTATATATATACGTACCAAAGTTGTCATTTTTTCTTATATAGATTAGGCCTTATATGCTTAATATAGGCCATTTTGTACTCATCACCCTGTAGAGTTTTATGTCAACAACAGTTTGATTTATGGGCTGGTTGGGAAAATTTACTGGAACAACAGCAAACGTGTTTGGAGAAGGAATTTACCCTTTTTAGGGGTCTAATACTTTTGATTAATTAAATGTTGTTTTCCTATTGCGTCAGCTACACTTACGCGACGGAACATATATTATATACGCATACATAACCTAAGTTAAAAGTTTTTGATAAAGATAAGCCAAAGTTTAGCACTCTTGATAAGATAATTTATATATAGTTATATCAGGCGGTCCGTTGAAAGTTCTGTTTCTGGCATAACTTTTGATCAGTTATACATATACGCAGAAATATATTGCATAATGCATATATATATATATATATACGTTAATATATAGGTATAGAATTGAAATGTATGTATATATATACGTACATGTCCGTACACACTACACAGTATATAAATATTGGGCGTGCTTTGTTTTGTCTTAGTAGATAAGGATATTGAAGTTTTTTTCAGAACCTATTAAAAAGTTAGAATAATGTGTAGTCGTTGCTTTAGTATTGATACATTGAAAGATGTCATCATTTATGAACAAGATATATACGTACGTGCTTATGCACGTCATTTAACAGTATATATGCGAGACACATATATAGTTTTTCTTCAAAATTGATAGGATTTTAAAATTTAAAACTTGTTCTATATACGTCGATTATATGTACTATTCTCTATCATTCTGTTAGTTAGTTTGACTCTTCTGCAACCTGCAGCTCTGGTTGTACGGCGTTACAACATAGTCTGTGCTTTTGGTATTGACATAAACAGTACCTGTTTATAATTTGCTGTTTCATTATTTTCACGACGTAATTGCCTAAGTTGGTTCCGTATTTAGTCTAAACTAACTTGAGAAATATATATATATATATATATATATATATTACATAAGGTTTTCTGAGTCGGCTCATTTTGAATTTTAAGATTTTTTCCTATTTTCATTCATCAGTGATTCTAATCATGTCATAGAGTCCATCAAAATCTTTAGGCCCGATGCATTGTATAAACATATTTCTGGCATTGTTTAGGGTTTTTAACGTGGGGGGGCTAGCCCAAGGTATAAATATATCTAAATTCTTAGCGAAAAATTTGTATATTTATGGTAAAAACTCAAAAAATAGCTGTTTTAAGCTTAAATGAACTTATATGTATAACTCCATAAATTATCTGAAACTTGAGTAAACGTTTGAAAATTTGACCTCAAAAACTTATTTTTTTGACACTTTTGGGCGACCCCCGAAAAGTGGATGGGGCTTGCCGAAAATTGGGGGGGGGCTGACTAAAGTAGAAGGGGAACCCATCCCCCCAGCTATAAATGCCAGTATGTAGTTAAGTTATGGTACCGTTTACCAACATCTTGGAACGTATAATGTGTATATTATATGACTTAGGTATATCGTAAGTAGGGATCCAATGTGATAGGCTCCGGTCCCGGCCCCGGTAGTCAGGCCCCGGCAAGGACCGGGCGCCTGAACTCAGCTAAGTTTATAGAAGTTTTAACTGTCTTTTTTACTATAATTTTGCAACTTTGTCGCCAAAACTGAACAGAAACAAGAAGATAATCACTAAGCTGAAAGAAAACCGCATTAATATATATATATATATATATATATATATATATATATATATATATATATATATATATAGTGTTTGTGCAAGATTTTCGTGACCTGTTACATAAATTTTGTAGAAATTGAGCTACTTTCTGCCATTACGAAGGCCCCGGTACCGGGGCCGCAATTTGGCCCCGGCTCCGGTGCATCTCTTAGAAAGTATATATACATACATATATATGCATATATTTATATATAGTAACGTATGTATATATAACAAAATTGTATATTTTTCAGGGTAACATACGCATATAACGTGTACGTGATTTTGTGCACGGCATTTATCCATTATTCGATTATTTGTTAAATCGATTTTTCGACACTTCGATCAATTTATACTATTTTGATTTATACTTACGTATATATATATATATTTCACTGGGAGTTTTGCCATTCAGATTATTTGAACGCGTTCCTGCTTTGCTTAATTTTGCAAGACGGTTGCTTAAAATTTGTATAGTTAGTGCTAATTTTAGTGACTAGCTATGGTTCTGATTAGCGAACAGGTATATACTATGTGTATATATTTACTCAGAATTATCTTTTCTTCAAATCGGTATTTACGGTACAAATCCATAATTTGTATATAAAGTTTAGTTGTTTAAATCTTCCATTTTAAAACTGTGGTGTCGTCGTCCGCCCATACGTAAACGTTCAATTATATTATACGTTAGGTAGGTGTGTATATATATATACTACCTCGCCTATTTACCCACCTACCTGATTTGACTCTAAGCTTTTGTTCTTTTTTCCATTTTAAGATAAAGGTCACTTTTTGATGCTTTCTGATCTACCACTCGTTTTTCTTGGAGCTTTTGTTTTCATGGGGGTTCTTGGGGTTCTGGGGGTTTTTCATTTTTGATGGGGGTTCTCGGGGTTCTTGGGGGTTCTTAACTTTTCGAAGAGATTTGATCCGTACCGTAACTACATATATTTAGTTTCAAATTTTGATGGGGGTTCGAAATATTTTCATGATATTTGATCCTCTACTGTCCAGTTTTAAGTGTTTGCTGGATGTTCTGAGAGTTCTGGAGTCCGGGTAGACGGGAGTGTGTGCCTTGCCTGGACATAGATTTAGGACGAACTTCTTATTGTTTTCGTCAGCTTTCGGTTGATTCCCACCCATATTGTGGATATTGGATATAGCATACGTACAAATTCAGTCTAAATTTATGAGAAAAGCCAGGAGGACCCCCCCCCAAGTACATCCCCTGTTATTATGCTACAAATTTAATGAGTGAGATACATACATATTATAAATATGTGATATCTGCTGAAGTGCCTGTTGAAGGAAAGGATCCGCAACGTAGTCACATACAAATCAAATTCCTGGATATAAACGCATGAAAAAAATTGAGAACCTCCCTTTTTTCTGATGGGAGTTCTGGGGGTTCTAACTTTTATCTTGACATGGGCCCATTTTTGTAATTTTTATTGATTTTTTTCAATTATTCATTTGCCTTTTCTCCTTTTCTTTGCAGAGCATTCATCGAGCCACCAACGTCACCTATCAGTCTCATCATGTCTCCCGTGAGCGTCGCGGCCAGATTCTGGGCCGGCATGCCGGGTTCCGGGGCTGCACGATCTGGCTTACTGGTCAGTCTGAAGTGACTTTTTTTGCAGATTTTTAAAATTTTTGTTTTTGATTTTTTCATTGTTTTTAAATTGTAAATTGTCTAGTGTAACATACGATTTGTCCGGGAATTATTTGTGGGGATTTGATGCTGCTAGATTTCTTCCTAGATGATTTAGGATTCTTTTGGTTTATTTGTGGTAACCACTGGCGTTAATCATAGCTAGCAACTTTTTCTGGAAGGGGGAGGGACGTAGGGATTGGATTGACAAAATGATTTTGAAAATACCTGACATACGTTATATACGATGTTTGTAGGAACAGAATTTCTAGAATGTTCCTGAGTGGCGAGGTGATTCTCTCCAATGATTTGACATGACTTTTTAAATTTTTGAATTTAAATTTTACATTTTTATGTATATACGTCTGTAGTTTTTTCTAGGTCTCAGCGGTGCAGGCAAAACGACGATAGCCTTTGCCCTGGAGGCAACGCTGATTCAACTGGGCATCCCAGCCTATGGGCTGGACGGGGACAACGTTCGTCACGGCCTCTGCGCCAATCTGGGCTTCTCGCCCAGCGATCGAGAGGAAAATATTCGCCGAGTAGCGGAGGTGGCCAAACTCCTGGCTGATATGGGCACTATCACCCTGGCCTCCTTTATCAGTCCCTACAATCGAGTAGGTTGGCTGTTGTGCAGCATGATCTAGGCAGTGTTTCTTTGCCAAATTGGGCTTGAGGCTTTCTTGGAAAATGAATGTGTGTGTTTGCTGTCATACTCTTATGTATTATGTACTCTTGGTCTGGTTTCCAGCATGAAAGTAGCAGCTATTAAAACGTATAATTCGACGGATTTTTAATCCTGTTAAATTGTACGTAATCTTACTCTTAAATAATTTTAATAATAAAGTTTATTTTGACGATTTTTTATCAGCTATTTATATATGTTACGTGCAATATTGAAAAGCGTGCAATTTTGAAATTGCACGATGTTTCCGTGCAATTTTGAAATTGCATGGTCTTATCGTGCAATTTTAAAATTGCACGGAAACTACCGTGCAATTTTGAAATTGCATGGAGTTTCCGTGTAATTTTAAAATTGCACGTGCGAAACCGTGCAATATTGAAATACAAAATTTGAAGCCTCTGGTTTTAATTTGTTTGTATAAATGTTAACTCTCAACACGAAAATTTGCTCCATTTGTGCGTTTAGCAAATTAATTCACGTTAACAAGTTTTAAACTTTTGGTTAAAAGTTGAGTAAGTGTTCCTGCTATTTACTGTTTACACTCTTAGAAATGTTCCAGTAAAAACTACAGGAATCACTTTTGTAGATGATAAATACAGAAGCTTTTGTAGAAAATACAGGTTAACTCTTGTAATTTCTACAGGTCATCCTTGGTAGTATTTACCGGATATACTTTGGTAGAATGGATTACAAGTTAGACTAGTATTCAATACAAATGAAACCTGTAGTTTCCACTGATTTACAGGTTTACTCTACAGGAAAGTACTCGATACGCTGATAACGCAAACTGAGTATATAAGGGCGACAGTGGTCATAATTTTTGAAGGCTGAAATTTTTTGAATATTTTCAAAATTTCAGTCTTTCAACACCCCGTGGGTGATTTTTTGTAACGGCCGCTCCCTGCCGAAAATATTTTGGGAGCGGCCCCCCCCCCGCACCTGCCCCCCTTTTTTCATTAACAGGTCGCTCCTGTAAAATTTACAGGTTTGTCTTGTGAAAACTACAGGTTTGGTATCTGATTTAGGATTGCCAAAAAAGTCTAACAAAACTACAGGTTTCTTTAGCATTTTCTACAGGAAACTTCTGTAATAAAAACTACAGGTTTGCTTAGTACTTTCTACAGGAAATTCTTGTAATTTTTACTATTCGAGGGGCCGGTAAAAAATACAAAAGTTACTTTTGTGGAAAATACAGGAAGCTCCGTTAGTGACTGACCGCACAGGAGCACTTTTGTAGAAAACTACAAGAATTCCAGTATTTTCTACAGGAGTCTTTTTAAGAGTGTACAACAAAAATCAACATCAATATTAAAATCCGAATCATATATAGTATGTAAAACATTAGTGATAAATCGTATTCGAATCTTCGATATATAAATTATTTTGAAATTGCATGGTCTTATCGTGCAATTTTAAAATTGCACGGAAACTACCTTGCAATTTTGAAATTGCATGGAGTTTCCCTGTAATTTTAAAATTGCACGTGCGAAACCGTGCAATATTGAAATACAAAATTTGAAGCCTCTGGTTTTAATTTGTTTGTATAAATGTTAACTCTCAACACGAAAATTTGCACCATTTGTGCATTTAGCAAATTAATTCACGTTAACAAGTTTTAAACTTTTGGTTAAAAGTTGAGTAAGTTTTCCTGCTATTTACTGTTTACAACAACAATCAACATCAATATTAAAATCCGAATCATAGTATGTAAAACATTAGTGATAAATCGTATTCGAATCTTCGATATATAAATTATTTTGAAAACTTGTAGTAACAGATTTGGCACATGTAAGTCCAGAGTTGGAAGTGGACATTTAAAATTTGATCAAAATGGTTCTAAAATTTTTGGGGGATTTGTTAATTTTTAAAAACGGGACAAAATCTTCAATGGTTTTAAAATGTTGGTTAATTTTATTAAAAAATTTGATCAGAAAAGAGACTACAAATTCTGGCAAATTAATGAAATCTTAGGTCTAAAAGCTTCATACAGAACGAATTATATACCGAAAGATTCTAATTATATTATATACTTGTAAACTTTAACTATGATTAAAATATTCCTTATTTTGGTAAGACGCAACTACCAGGACCAATGAAAAAATTAACAATTTATTATGAAGAGCTAAAAAACTGGAAGATATATACTACAATCAATAAATCCATAAATGGTGCAAATTTTCTTTTTGAGAGCTATTATTTATACAATTAAATCAAAACCGTAGTTTCCGTGCAATTTTAAAATTGCACGATTAGACCATGCAATTTCAAAATTGCACGGAAACATCGTGCAATTTTCAAAATTGCACGCTTTTCATTATTGCACGTAACATATACCTGGCTTATTTTGCTTCTGATAGGGACAGTCTTAGGTTTTGTACAGAGTATTTGATTCTTTGGCGGGGGGAGGGTGGGCGTACAGCTTTCGAAGTGTAGGGTCATTAAAAATTAGAAAAGTCTACACCAAAATGGACAAAGAAGAGGCCGTTTATTTTGTGTTTGTTAGCTGAAACATGCCACAAACGTTAGTGACCTATTTCAAGCCTTTTTTAGCTTTTCGTATGTATATAGTTAAAGTTTTGGAACAATTATTCTTACTCTTGTTCCGTTTTTATTTAGTTCTTTTGGAAGAAACGTTTTTTGTTACCTTTTTTTATGGTTGTTTGTGTATTTCACAATACGTATTTTGAATTTGCGAAAATTTTTGAGTCGACTAATTACTGCTCCAAGCAAGCATAATCTTGTTTGATCCAGTCTGCGCCGTTGGAATACATTGTTATGTTAGACGTAAACAATAATACTTAAGTATTGGTTGTGAGTAAAGTAACCTACATATTATAGTTTTGTGTTATTTCGTTTTTTGCAAAATTATAAACTTTGAGAGAGATTGCTGGGCGGGCAGTTTTCTATAGCTAGCTAGCAGAAAATAGTAAATTGTAATATTATGACAACCTCTCTAGTTAAATTACGTCATTTATTTTGCGAAATGTAGTAAAGCAAAATCTGTGAAATACGTAGTCACTGGGTAGGTGCTGCTAGATTGGGGACGGATTAAACCGATTTTTTCCTGATTTTTGCGCAGTTTGTTTGTTTGGATGTTTTGAAACAATTTGTGAAATTTGTGCTCCACCCACGTATACGTATATGCATATGTGTTACGTTAGGCTGTTTTTGTCTACACAGTTCAATGTGATGTGCGTGTTATGTTTGTGTGTGAAAATGAAGTGGGGGAAACTGCACAAATTTTTTGAGCCTTAAATTTGTGCATGCTGCATGCACAAATGTGCGCCGACTTACAAGTTTCCTCCCATTTTGGTTTGGTTTTACTTTGGAATAATAGGTTTTGTGTTAATGTCAGCCTTTTTTGTTTTTTGTACACTGTGGTTCAAAATAAAGCTATATATATAAGCTATAGCTTATATATATACGTGTCTTTTCGTTTTTGTGATGTTTAATTTTTATGTATTTTCAATTTTTGTGATTTTTTAATTTTTTGTGTGTTTTAGGATCGTGCCTATGCTCGTCGTATTCATGAAGAGTCTGGTTTGCCCTTCATTGAGTGCCATGTGGACACCCCCATTCAGGTCTGTGAGGAACGAGACGTCAAAGGGCTCTATAAGAAGGCTAGGGCCGGAAAGATCAAAGGTCAGCCAGCCTTTTTTGTATCCTAATTTAAACGGGGGATGTGGGGGCGGGGGGGGCTAAAGGGGTCTTCTAATTGGATCTGGGTTTACTTTAGTGGGGGGCGCCCCTCCCACTTGAGTACACCGCTCCAGCGGTCCCATCCCCACGTTTTGGGCTCCCCCACTCACCCTGGAGTGCCTAGAAATTGGCCAAATTTTTAGGGTTTTTTTGTCTTAAAAGCTTTCAAAATTTTTCCGGATTTTTTGATCAAAAATTGTCTGTTTTGGTGCTAAGTCTTAATTTTTGAACACAAACACTTTTAAGGTGGTGGTATCCTTTTGTGCAGTGCTTTTATGGTGATTTTTTGAAATGCTGTAACTTTCGCAATTTTGGGAGTTGAAAAGAGCTTTATACATCATTTTAAAGCTTATAACCTGTACATTCCCATGAGCTTACGAAACTAGCAAAATTATCACAAAACTAGCAAAAATGTTCTGGCATACTGACATCTGATAGGCTGAACATAGATCAAAAATTTTTGAACATCGATTTCTCAAAACTGTAGAATCGGCCAAAATTTTTTCTTGTGCCATGATGTGAAGGACGTATGGGCCGAGGGACATTTTTTGGATTTGGCTCAACAAGCCTCAATACTCCAGATAATCCGTCAAATGTGCGGTGACACGAAATTTGGCAACTTTATATTCAGTTTTCTCGCAACTGGAGACGTTTTAGCTGAAACCAAGAAAAATGTCCCTCCGCAATAGGGCGAATTTTCATCCAGCCCAAAATCAGGCAAATGCATTGGTTAGTTTTTGAGAAATCGATGTTCAAAACAAAATAATCGCTGTTTTGCCAAAATGGCTTTTCTGCCAAATCTCTAGCTTAAATCAACGAATCCCAGCTAACAGACATTGATAAAACGGGCAATTAGACCCCGTATCAATTGAGCATAAACACACGAAAATTGTCCGTACAATTTGGCAGTAATTTTGAAAAACTTATTTCCTCGAAAATGGCCGTTTTTTGACCCCAAAATTCGTTTTTGGCTTATACTGGCTTAACCACTAGAGATAGCTCGAAGGTTGTAAAAGCAAAAATGTTTGTTTTTGTACCCTCTTTCCATCCATAACAACCAATCTGATCTATCTACTATCTGCTGACAGTATAATGCCAAAAACCGAAAATTTCTTATCTTTTCACCTAAAAATGTGGGACTGGTCCCAGAATGTTAAAGAGCACCAAAATAGCATATTTGGAAAGTTTCATCTACTTTCATAAAGAAATGAAGCTTATAGGTCCAAATTTACACAAAAGGAAACCACCACCTTAAGCTTTGTAGTTATAGCGTGTAGAAAACAGGCTATATATTTTTAACATTTTTTGATCATTTTATCCCCCCGCCACTTTTGGACCTCCCCCCTCTAGTGGGGGGGGGGGCGCTTCCCCACTTGTCCGTTCCCCACTTATGTATTTTTGCCTAAAGTAAACACAGTTGATTGGGGGGAATGGTCTTAGATTTCCTTTCATGATAAATTAATTAATGTTTTTCACAGATGTTTCTATACTTCCCCCTTTCCCCAATCTATTTGTCTGTTTGGCTTGTTACGTCATCCCGTTTTTTTGAAGGCTGGCATTTTTAGGGGTTTGAAAGTGGGGGGTGGGCAGAGGCCGAGGTATAAAAAACCTAAATTTTTGGCGACACATTAGCATTTTAAGGTAAAAATGCAAAAAATCGTTGTTTTTAAGCTTAAAATGAACTTATGAGTCCATAAATTAGCTAAAAATTGGGAAAATTTTTGAAAATTTGGGCGGCCCCCACAAAGTGGGAGGGGGCTTGCCGAAAAGTGGGGGTGGGGGAGACGCCCCCCCCACTAAAAAATGCCAGTAAATCCAACTTCGAAGTTTTCCTCCTGTCTAATCCAATAAAATGAATTACGTACAAATTGGCTGTTTCATTTTCCACCAGTAATACATACTGATAGTGTTAGTCTTAATGATTGCATTTGGTTAATTACTACGTATATAATAATACAAGAAATAAAAATGCTCCTCTGGAGCATGAAAAAGTAATATGGGTGATGGTGAGGTTGCAAAATCAAGAGAGGACTAGTCTTTAAAATGCTTAATATGGGGCCTAGGTTAAAAAATAGAAGAGGACTAGGTTGTGAGCGAATTAATATGGGCACAGCTTCGCCGAACAACCCATATTCGCGGTTTGTAAATGTCAATTATTAGGCATATCCACGATACATTTGGTTTATAGTTCATAAATAACCTACAGCTACGGTATGTGCTCGAGCTTTATTCGAACTTTTATTTTAGCAAACGATTTCTTCGATAAGTGCTTCATACTAACCAGCGCATTTTACATATCCATTTATACGGAAAATTTAGATTCAAGAATAATTTAGGACTCTCCCACGATCTTCTATTTCCTCCTGACTTAGACCAATAGCTTTAACATCATATCCTTAGACCTCTCCTAGTAGTAGAGCCTGCGGTAGTTCAACACAACAAAATTATGATAATTTACGTATATATTCCTAGCAGCTAGTGTAACAGTACATGCAAACAGCTATATTCTATGAGTATTCAACTGCTTAAATTTTTTATTGACTGACATTGATAGCTCTAAGCTAAGACGAAACGTGAAATCCCGCGAATATGGGTTGTTCGGCGAAGCTGTGCCCATATTAATTCGCTCACAACCTAGTCCTCTTCTATTTTTTAACCTAGGCCCCATATTAAGCATTTTAAAGACTAGTCCTCTCTTGATTTTGCAACCTCACCATCACCCATATTACTTTTTTTCATGCTCCAGAGGAGCATTTTTATTTCTTGTCCTTCTGTCACTTTAAAGGACCCCTTTCCAGCAATGCAGTAATGGATACAAGGAGCTTGAACAGTATATACCATGATAAACGAGCGTAGTCGATTTACAATATATGCCCTCAACAAAACGTCTAAATACGCTATTTTAAGCGGATTGACCACTGGTCAATAGGCCCCATAGACTGGTCACTACATCGATTTCGGCAATATGCCCACTGGAACGAGCGTAGTCGATTTACTATATATGCCCCCTACCAAAACGCCGAAAAACGCAGTTTTGGGCCGTTTGACCAGTGGTCAATAGGCCATATAGGCTGAAGTGACCAGTGG
>JASAND010018086.1:0-38938 GCA_030248195.1 Trissonchulus latispiculum
TTATTCTTGTCCTACTTCATTTTTAAGGTTCTCAGTAAACGCAAAGCATACATATTAAAGCTTTATGAAAGAAACTTTAAAAATTCCCCCAATAATTACGTAACAGTCAACCAAGCCATAGAACAAAGAAGCTTGAAAAGTACCAACTTCTCCATTTTTCTTGATTTTGGCAGACCTCATCCACTACAAATAAGAATATTTTAGAAAGTCGCAGAAAACTATCTGTAGCTTGTCATAAGCCATGCTGTACTTCAGCAGCACTCTACTGCAGCGCAATAAGGGCAAGCGTCACGGCCAAAGTAGTAGACTTATTCGGCATGATTTGTAATGTTATCATGCACGTGCCTGCAGAACCTCAGGCGATTGCTATTTATCTGTTAGTAGTATCAGGCCGTGCTGTAGTTGAGCAGCCACTCTACTGCAGCGCAACCAGATGCAAGTTATATATACTGCCGATGACACAAACTTATACGGCATCATTTCAATTGCTCTTCTGCAGTTATATATGCGAAATTTTGGACAATTGCAACGTATCTGTAGCTAGTTATAGACCGTGCTGTACTTGAGCAGCACTCAACTGCATCGCAACCATATGCATATGCAAACTTTTATGTTAGTGAAAGAATCTTATTCGGTACGATTTCTTTTCTTTGCTCTGCCGTACTAAAAAGCAAAATTTCGGACGATTGCAACTTTTGTGTAGCTAGTTATAGGTCGTACTTACTTCAGCAGCACTCTACTGCAGCGCAACTAGACGCAAACGTCACTGCCAAAAAGGATACTTATTCGGCATGGTTTCCATATCTATTCTGCACGTGCCTGCAGAATTTCAGACGATTGCAACTTTTGTGTAGCTAGTTATAGGCCGTGCTGTACTTCAGCAGCACTCTACTGCAGCGCAACTAGACGCAAACGTCACTGCCAAAAAAGGATACTTATACCGCATGATTTCCAATGCTATTCTGCACGTGTCTGCAGGATTTCAGACGATTGCAACTTTTGTGTAGCTAGTTATAGGCCGTGCTGTACTTCAGCAGCACTCTACTGCAGCGCAACTAGACGCAAACGTCACTGCCAAAAAAGGATACTTATACGGCATGATTTCCAATGCTATTCTGCACGTGTCTGCAGGATTTCAGACGATTGCAACTTTTGTGTAGCTAGTTATAGGCCGTGCTGTACTTCAGCAGCACTCTACTAACTGCAGCGCAACTAGACGCACACGTCACTGCCAAAAAAGGATACTTATACGGCATGATTCCCAATGCCATTCTGCACGTGCCTGCAGAAATTCAGACGATTGCAAGTTATCTGTAGTTAGTTATAGGCCGTGCTGTACTTCTGCAGCACTCTACTGCAGCGCAACCATATACAGTCCCGGCTGAAAGTAACCTTCCTTTTTTCTCGAGCAATTCGCGAATTGCTCGCGAACATTAACAAAAAGTGCTCGCAAGTTTCCACGAGCAGCCAGTTTTTGCTTTCTTTTTTCAACAACCTTTTAGACTACTTATTCAAAACAATTACAGTGATGCTTAAAGCATACGTATATCCGTATATTCATACAAAAGCTGCGCTGTGTAATGTGTATGTAAGCTTAACTGTTGCAACGCAGCTGTCCAGCTTTATGAACATACATGCATGTATGCACATTGAGCAGCAACATAGACACTTAGTGTGTACGTTATCAGCAGCAAAACATTGGATAAAAAATTTGAAATCAAGAAAGTAGACTTAAAAACTGTAAACATAAATACAAAAACACCACGAGCAGATGCGAACATTTCACAAAAAGTAATGGGAATTTTCGCGAATTGCTTGCGAATTGCTCGCAAGCAAAAGGGTATGTAACTTTCAGCCGGGACTGTAGTAACATCGTAATACGTATACGAAACCTATCTATAATAGTTTGTCATGTCCTAAACTATCTGTATGCCGAATTTCAAATGCCAGCGACGCATGAATAACTTGTTATCGACGGTGCTGTGTTTTGGGACAGCACTTACAGCACGGTGGAAGCTAGAGAGTGCACCAACTAACATAGCTACAGTTCCCCCTTACTACTGACACAATTATCACCAAGTTTCATATGTTTAGCCGTTTACAGTAAGCTCCCCCCCCCCCCCCCCCCCCCCCCCCCCCCCCCCCCCCCCCCCCCCCCCCCCCCCCCCCCCCCCCCCCCCCCCCCCCCCCACAGACAGCGTGCAATGGTTGCTGCATAACAGTCCAGCACGATACCAGCACCGCACCGCGCTGCCACTATGCTCATCGTGTTCAGCGACCCTGATAACCCATATATGCGTCCCACTATATGGCCCAAAACTGCATATTTAGGCCTATTTTTGACTATATTCTGTGGAGTTGGGACTTAGAAATTTTTCCAAAATGGCCATTTGGTCGGACCAAATTTCGGCCGGCCGCCTGAACGATCCCGGACAGATATCGAAAATCGCCTCGGTTATGACACGCTACCCATCCCAAAGTTTCTTATGCAAGAAGCCGCGTCTCTCTAGCGTGTTCCCTGAGCCCTGTAGCCGTTACACAAAATTGACCTTTTTTGGCCATCTTAGCGGTCAGGCCACTTTTGGCCGGCCGCACAAGTGGCCGGCCGGGCCAGGCAGCGAGAAATTGTCCAAAAGGTACATTAACACATATACTACTCTCAGAAAAACCAAACTTCACCGGCTGAAAATGCCCAGATCGTTCAGTTTGTGAGTTAGAAGAAAAGTGCTTCCCCAAGCGTGACTTACACGAAAAAACAAACGGACCTAACTTGTCCGGAATCGAAAATTTTCAATGTTGAAAATTTTGACCAAAACTTTTTTGCTACTTGTAGTACTCGTCGTGCTGATTCCAACGATACCAAATTTGTCTAGTTTCGTTGAGTATTTAGCTGGCACGGTGCTCGAACGGGTCTCTAAGGGCCGCGCTGAGCCTTTTACACCCATATTATAGGGGGTCGCTATCGCGCCCCGCTATAATAGTTAAGTTGTTAACCTCCAATGGGCTGTTCGTTAGTTCAGTCAATAACTGAGACTCACGTACTTAGCGTATTCTGCAATAAAGGCAATCCTCTGTAAAAGGAATTGATAAATCATGGACATATAACTGCATATGCATAGATCGGTGCATAAATAAACACTAGACTGGCTTTTTCCAATCCCAAAATTTCCGGAAGGAGAAAGTCTGGGAGGCGTCCCCCCTCCAGGTCTGGAGGGGGCACCGGTTTCTTGGGGGAGTGGGGCCAAAATTTTCTCAAAAATGTTGAGCTAGAAATTGAACAATTTTCAACTTGCAATTAAGCTTAAGGGGGGGGTCCAAATTTTGGTCATTTTTTCGACTTTCTCCGATCTCGCTGATTTTTACATATTTTATGGTCCAAACGGTATATTTTAATGAGTTTTTAAAATTAAAGTTGTAAGTCGTACGGTTGTTGCGTAATTTTACTTCAAAGTTGAGGTCTCATGTGTTAAACATAGGAAACTTCAAAAGTTTCACTTTTTTGGAGTAGTGTCAAAAAATCTCGAAACTGGGCATTGCTAACCAGCCTTGTCTGGAATCATTAGAAAGACCTGGATAAGTACTGTGATTTGTTGGAATTAAAATTTTGATTTAGGTCTTCAAAATCGTTTAATCAATTTTCTGAATATTTAAAATTTGACCCGCTTTTAAAATGGCTTCAAATTTTAAATGTTCAAAAAATTAATTAAAAACTTTTAGAAGCCTAAATAAAAAATTCTAATTCCAACAAATCACAGACATCATCCGGGCCGTTCTAATGATACCAGACACGGCTGGTTAGCCATGCCCAGTTTCGAGATTTTTTGACACTACCCCAAAAAAGTGAAACTTTTGAAGTTTCCTATGTTTAACACATGAGACCTCAACTTTGAGGTGAAATTACGCAACAACCGTACTACTTACAACAGTTTTAAAAACTCATTAAAATATACCGTTTGGACATAAAACATGTAAAAATCAGCGAGATCGGAGAAAGTAGAAAAAATGACCAAAATTTTGACCCCCCCCCCCTTAAACTGGCTGAAAAGTGCTAAAACAGACTTAAAAATCCGGCTATGCCGGAAAAATTTTCCAAAACAGTTTTTGCAAGTTACTTACCCTAGAAACCTTATTTTTCTGCTGACTTTTGAAGCCTGGGGACCCGGCAGACCCTAATTCTGGAGTGGATGACCCAAGTCTGGGCGAACTGATTTCTGGATTGCCGTCCCCCCGGAAAAAGCCAGCTAACACACACTAACTTCTGGGAAAAATCGTTGTGGAAATTTTCGTCGACAAATCAAGGGCTCGGACTTGCTAAATTTCATCAAGCGGAAGCCGTGCAAAGGCTCATAGCTACACGCTGAAAACAAAGTTTTACCTACAACACATATAGGAGAAAATATGCTGGAAAAATACAAACCGTAATTGACTAAAAATGGAAGCGGATCAGCCAGTATTTCATTACGGGCCAACAAAAAATGAGTCAGTAGATTATCTCACCCAGAAAATATTTTTACTGAAAGGAATTGACTGCCTTCAGACACTCGAAAGAAAATATTTTCCTACCCGAAGTTTCACCGTACAGATTGACTTGACTTGAGGGATATGGAGCGGATAATCTCTAACAAAATTGAACCACACAACAAATTGAATCTAACCCAAGGAAAAGAACAATCTGACTGGAACGCCTTGTGTGCGAAAAGGCAAACGAAACTGAGCCTAAAATCTCCATTGTTAACAACCTAGATTAAGATAGACGATTAATTCTGCAGAAAGGCCCATAAAAAGAATCAAAACTATTATATACTTGATTGATTCCAGATTGACACGTCAGAACTGAGAGGTTTCCTGAACAAATATAAGGATCCCAGAGCCTAAATATGTACAACAGTTTAAGCATTTTGAACTAACCAATTAAAAACTCAATAAAATAGTGACTCAAACAATTCACGTCGAAATAGACAAAATCTGGTGACGCTGAAGGGAGGGCTGAAAGGAACCGTTTTCCAAGCGCAAAGTGAGGAATATGCTACAGAAAGACAATTATAACACACGACGGTGACAGTTTTAAAGCATTTTCAACGAACTTCCGATTCTTGCTCTATATCCATAAAAAACCTTCATTTCGTAAACCGTTTACAGCAAAGCGAATACAAATATTTCTATTTCTCTTGCGTTGTCTTGCGACTGCGAATTGAAAAAATTGGAATTTTGCTAATTCTAATTACATATATATCAGAGGGGTAGCGGCAGCGATCCCTATGAGTGAAAATGGTCGAAAGACCGTGGAAAACAAGGCTGATCAGAAGCTGCACAGATCCTGCGCAGATTATGTGCGCAAAAACATTGTGTGTCGAGTTGAGTATGTGTGGGAAGTTTCATCCCCGTACCTCTTCCCGTTAAACAGTTGCGCCAAAAATCTCTCCGCTTTGACATCTCATGAGGGGGTTTTATAGCTTTAATAACGAAAGATTTGCCTACGAAAACCATATATATTCTTGTAGTACTAACAAGCCTCATACTACCCAAAATCAAAAAGTAGGAAAAAATGTAGGAATATTTTGTAAAAAAGTAGGAAAAAGTAGAAATAAAAGTAGGAATTTTTGCAGAGAAATCTTGCGAGGTACGCACTCTAATACGCAAAAAATGAAGGTATGGAAATAAATTTTACTTTAATTTGAGGCATTGGCGTATCCAGGGGGTCTCGTGACATTGCCCGCCCCCCCCCCCGAGAGAAACATTCTTGTACCGGAGGAGAGAAACTTTTTGATTTATAAATTTTTTAAAATTTTTAAGTTTCCCCACCTGCAGAGCATTTGTGTCTGAATTCAATATGACATGTCCTGACTGTGCGTTATCGATACATACGTTATATAGAAGTTCCCAATCAGACCTGTCTGTGAGCGGTCCTGGGGTGGGTGATTTTTTATTTGTTAAAATTTTAACAAATAAAAAATCACTAATATTTTGTTACTGATGCCAGAGCAGCAGCTACTGACGTCAAATACGAACTCAGCGACCTTATGTAAGTTGTTTTTGAGGTTGCATGCATCTTCTGGGAGTGTAACCTAGTTACCAGCGAAATCTGAGCCGTCCGACCGTGAAGGTGATCCCAAATGTCAACACCGGTACTGGGGCCGGGTCCGGGGCCTAGAAGTTGGAAGTCCAAATAGAAAATTTTCAAAAATTTTCTTGAAAATTCAAATTTTGCAGTCATTGTTTTCATTCAAATCGGTGGGAACACAAACGATTTGCAACACTTCTAGACTTTCGAAATAAAATTTTGGTCCAAAAATGGCAAAATTTGGGTAATTTTTGGCCCGGTCGGGACCGGGGCCTGACCACCGGGGCCGGGGCCGGTGCCAGGCCCGGTGCATCTCTAGTTCTAAAGACGCTATTTGGTACGCAATGTCAAAAACTGGTGAAAAACGTTGCCAGCTACTCTCTGGGATCCGATCCGCCACTGATTGGTTTTTTGTTAAAGGGTGATTTTTTTATTTGTTAAAACCTTAACAAATAAAAAATCACTGACTTTCGATTAGCAAGTTACTGGTAGGTCGTAGAGCAATGAAACTGGGATGGTTTAAAGCTTGGCCCAAGACATGTCCGTGGGTCCTCAAAGTAATCGACTTGGTTTAGTTTTGCGAAAGTTCCAGCCAAAAAATCAAATTTTGATCTGTTTGTTAAGCTTGCTATATATGCATGTTCAGAAGGACTGGTATATTGGTATATATGCTACCACAATTTTTTTCAGGAACTTTTCCAGTTTGATGTTACCGCTTTGATTTGCCTTAGCAAAAACCGCTGAAATAAGGGACATTGTTTGAAAATTTATTGTTGGCGGCACAATATACGTACATACGTAGGTCGTAGCCACGAAAACTTTATATCGTTGGATTCAGCTCAGATGAACTTTATGATTGTTATTTTTACTCACGTTTGCTAGATTCGCTTTGCCGAAATTTTTGGTCAAAAATTAGTAGTTTTCGAAAAATTAACTTTAAAAGTTCGAAATACCACATACGAATATCAGCTGAAAGCGGACGCCTAGGCGGTCCGGAAAATCTAATTGAAACTCTTTCTACTGAACGAGTCGCGAGCAATAAACAGTCAAAGTCGAAACAGCGGCAAAGATCAAAGGATTTTGAAAATCAAAGTTTCAACCAAAGTTGAAACTTGTTGTGTAGAACTTTCGGTCAGGGGGAAATTTTCCTGAAAAACTGTAGTTAGTAGCATTTATATGCCATCTTTCTGGACATTCACTCTTTCAAATCGCACGGGACATTTCAAAAAATATTTTTCACTAAAAGAAATATGTCATCATTTCGACTCAGAAAATGTATATACGTACATTTTATGGTAGCTAACTTTAAGCGTTTGTGAGATTATAAAGAAAACAATTTCATTTTCTAGATTTCAGGTCAGACTTTAGGCATTGGCCGTTCCCATAAACAGATGGAATCATGGAAACAAAAATGTGATTGCCTAGTCCACACTTACAAAGTAGGCGTAAGAAAAAATAATAGCGCCGAAGGCACGAAAATTGTTTGAAAACCAGTGATTTAAAGTAACGTTAAGGACACTTTGAAAAATTTTCTGATCTGTTCGTAAAAAAAGTATGAGAAAGTAGGAATTTTCAGCAAAAAGTAGGAAAAAAGTAGGAATGCAGAAAAAGTAGGAAAAAAAGTAGGAAACGTAGGAAGAGTATGAGGCCCGTACTAACCAAAAATAAAAAATAAGCTAGGTTTTATGCCTCCCGGAGCAGGAAAAAAATTTGGCTAGTGGCCAAAGTGGGCCCAAACGCTAAAATGGCCAAAAAGTATGCTTCAAAGGCGCCTTAATAAGTCAGACTGCGCTATATATATATGGGGCAATACTGCCTATATGGCTGAATAGCATATATCAGGGTTGTTCAATTACTATATGACTTTCCGGACGGGCGCGTAACTTTTGGGTACAGGCCAAAAAAAGTTGGTGAATTTTGGGTCCAACTGTGAACTTAGTTTTCCGCTTATTGGTATGGAAGGCATGGAACATGGAAGGCTCAAATCTTGCATACAAAGAAGGTTTTCTGGGACGGAGAATCGATTCCTGCTATCAGTTTTGCTGCCCGAGCCACCCAAGTTGCTGGGCTGGTTCCACCTGGCCGTCTGAGGGGTAAGGTCGGTAACCGCTCCCGGAAGCATGGGCGCACCCAGGGGGGGGGGGTTTGGGGGTTCCGACCCCCCCCCTAGGTTTTTTTTTGGTAAAAAATAGCGTCATTTGCAGAAATGAACAATAGTTTTGACGACGCCAAAATAAAAATGACGAAAGAATGATGAAGCCAAAATGTGGAAGTAACACTTAAATTTAAAAAAGAATGGGAAGTTTCTATTATGTTTTAACAGTGATTTTTCAAAAAATTTCTGAGATTTTGGGGGCTGCCGCCCCCAAGCCCCCGCTTTATATTGTCTGTGATTTATGTTCAACTTCGACGATGTCAATAATAAAGACTAATAGCCAATCAGTATAAAATACAAAGCCATAGATTACGAGACCTCATGCTACATATTTCCATTGCATTTTTGATGCATGTTTCTCATATATACCATTTTCGATGAATATTTTCTTTGAATATATATATATATATATATATATATATATATATATATATATATACACGCAGAGACCAGATATTTGTATACGTAAGTTAAAGTAGGTTACTTGCGGGACAGTGTGAAATATGAAGCAACACACGCCAAAAAGGTGAAAATTAAACCGAAATTACCAATGTAGCCTAAAATCAAATCAAAACTGTAGTTCTGCAAAAACTTATTTTTGACGTTGGACAAATAAAAATGATGTTCAGAAAATAAAAATGACGAAAATTTGATGAAATCCGATTTTGAAAAAAAAACGCTGCCCCCCCTTTTTGTCCGACCCCCCCCCTGGGAATTTTCAGGGAGAAAGCAAAAATTGAGCTACTTTTTAGTGCATAAAATTAAAAATTATGAAAATTTTTCGCGCCTGCGGCGCTTTTCTATCTCGATTTTTATAATTTTTGTCGCCTGCGGCGCTTTTCTATCCCGATTTTTAAAATTTTTCTCGCCTGCGGCGCTTTTCTATCCCGATTTTTAAAATTTTTCTCGCCTGCGGCGCTTTTCTATCTAGATTTTTATAACTTTGGTCGCCAGCGGCGCTTTTATATCTCGATTTTTATAATTTTTGTCGCCTGCGGCGCTTTTCTATCTCGATTTTTATAATTTGTGTCGCCTGCGGCGCTTTTCTATCTCGATTTTTATAATTTTTGTCGGCTGCGGCGCTTTTCAATCTCGATTTTTATAATTTTTGTCGCCTGCGGCGCTTTTCTATCTCGATTTTTATAATTTTTGTCGCCTGCGGCGCTATTACGTATTAACGTTTACAACGTTTTGGAACCTGCGGCGCTTTTTACCTCCATTTTACTGAATTTCCGCGGCTGCGGTAATTTTCTATCTCGATTTCAAAAAAAGTGCATGTCTGCTTTTCTTTTCTACGTCATGTTGTTTAATTTGTCGCGCCTGCGGCACTATTCTATATTGATTTTAACAAATTAAAATTTTAACAATGCGCCTCGCAGAGCTTTTTATTCAAATCTTTTAAAGCTTTCCCATACAAATTTTGCCATTATGTCAAAGAATTTCTCAACTTTTATTGAAATCTTTTTAAAGATTTCCATTACGGCTTTTTTCAAAATTTCAAAAATTTTCTCAACTTCTGGGGGGCTCCGCCCCCCAGACCCCCCGCGTCGGCTGGCGACGACTAATAAATCTCGTCATTTTTGTGGCTCCCAAAACGAACTCTTTGTTGAAAACTTCGCCACCGCCCCCACCCCAGCGTAAACGTGTCAGGAGAAGGCAAAAAATTTTTTCCGGCTCGACCCCCCCTTTTCAAATCCTGGGTGCGCCCCTGCCCGGAAGTTCCATACTAGGCTGTACTTGACCTGTTAAAACTGTCCACGGGGGTTTTCTGGTGCGCTGAGCACGTTCCCGGTATCCGTTTTGCTGTACAACGCACCCAGTTTGCTGGGCTGACTCCACTTGACCGTCTAAGGGGTGAGGTCGGGCAGGGGGTCCGGTGGACCAAAATAAAACTTTTCAAATGTGGTCAAATTTGGTACCAAATGAAAGCTCTAAGTAAACTGAACAACTGTTGTCATAGAACTGCAGTCAAAGTGGATGTAGAGTGATAGGGGGAGCGGGGAGCGGGGACTAAGGCGATCTTCGGTCAAAAATGAAATTTTTCAAAAGTGGTCATACTTGGTAATAAGTGAAAGCCCTAAGTGAGCTGAGCAACTGTTGTCATAGAACTGCATACTCAAAATGGCTGTAGAGTGCGGTGGTGGGGGTGCGGACTTGGCAATTTTCGGTCAAAAATAAAGTTTTTCAAAAGTGGTCAAATTTGTATCAAATGAAAGCCCTAACTAAACTGACCAACTTTTGTCATATAACTGCGTACTCAAAATGGCTGTAGAGTGCTGTGGTGGGGTGGGCTGTGGACTTAGGCGATTTTCGGTCAAAAATAAAATTTGCCAAAAGTGGTCAAACGTATGGTGTCTGCTTGCGCATTGGTGTTCAGAAATATGTTATTTTGGTTCTTTTTTGTGCATTACGTAAAAGAATAGAAAACAAGAACCAAAAATGCTCCTTCGCATGTAAAATACATATGAGTACACTCAAGCACATTGTACAAACACAGAAACTAGTCTGTAAAATGCATATGAGTGGCGTTAAGGTTGCATATGCATAAATAAAGGAAAACAAGTGGCAAGCGCTTAACATATATTATCCTGTCTTACAACGAGGCTCATATTGGCGTCACAGGGCAGCCTCGTTAAAGAACCTCAGCTTCAGTCTCATTAAGGAAGAAAAAGAATACACACATCATGTTTACCTTGTGGCCTGGAAGAAATGGATAGAAGGAAGTGAACAACATATGTATTTTACATGCGACGAAGGAGCATTTTTGGTTCTTGTATTGTGATAGTTGATCTAAACCAAAACTTAGCACTTAGCAGGGTATTTTATAGGGATTTTTTCCGTGGGGGGGGGGGCTTCCCGTGGTGGGGGCCCCGGTCCGGGGGGGGGGGGGAATTTTCGGGGGGATTTTCGGGAAGAAATTTTTTGCATGAATGAGCCCAAAAATGGTATTGATGAAACGCAAGAAGTTCTCAAAAATGCCAGGATTTAAGCTAAAAATAGCTATTTTTACGAAAAAATCTACGGCGAAGCCGGAAAATTTTTGAAAATTGGCCTATTTTTAGCAAATCCCGGGGGGAAGCAAAAATCCCGGGAGGGGGCGATTTCGGGGAGAAAGGCATTTTCGGGGGGGAAGGTCAATTTCGGGGGGCCCCCCGCCCCCCTCCTGTAAAAAATACCCTGCTTAGTGGACGGCCGGCCGCCACAGAAGAAGAAGAAGAAGAGTATGCAGGTGTTATATCACCAAAGAGCTTCTGGAAACATACCGTAAAGCTTTCGTCAACATCATATTGATCATCAATGAAGCAAATCCCCTCAAAATCTGCGACTTCATGCCTCAGTGCAAGGAGGAGATCACTGCAAACAATAAAGCTTTATCGTTCAGTAAACTATATAATAGGGATCGACCGGAATTCCGGTTCCGGTTCCGGTACTTTTTGGTTCCGGTTCCGGTTCCGGTTTTTGAAAACGTACCGGAACCGGAACCAATTTTAGTCTATTATCAAAAGCAAAATTTTATTAAAATTTTCAAAAATTTTATCAAACTTCTTTAAAACTTTTTGAAAAAACTGCGATTCTCTTATAACCAGAATATTATTTATTTAAAAATTTTCGCCTGCGGCGCTATTGCATTATGTATATACTTAGAATGTTTTGAATTTGTAATAATGTCTAATGTATCGTTGTTATGAATATTAATATATATATATTATAAAACAAAAATAATACTTAATAACTCAGATTAGATAGCACAAGACCGCCGAAACTTTTAAATTTAAGTGTACCTAATGCTGAATTGAAATTATTGAAGCCTTACCGTCGACCTATGCTATTTCAAAATAATAGAGTGCGCAGTTGTATAATCACATGTCAGTTTTAGCTTAAATTTAATCTTTTTAATTGTTTAAATCGAGACTGGACTTTAAATATGGACTACGTAAGTTTGTTGCTCTTTGTTTAGTAATTAATCCAGTGCGCAGATCAACAGAATTACTGAAAAATTATGGATGGAACAAATAGCAATGGTTTTTAAAAATCTTTTGAAGAAACGTCAGCCGCAGTCATGCTGCAACGCTTCTAGTAATGTTAAATGAACTTTTTGATTATGACTAGAAATTATCAGCCTAGAGTGCCAGATAAAAACTAAACATGTTTATGACTTATTTTGTCGATGGAGCAGTTGTTGGTGCTCGCAAAAATTTTGGAGGAATCAATTTCTATCTACTTATATTTAGCTTAATTTAAAATTCAGCTTAACCAAGTAAGAAGTTAAATTTTATTTGCAAGCAAATGTCCTTTAAGTCAACTTGCATTCGATTAAATTATTCATCGAAATTCGTATATAGAATGTAAAAGTATAGATGCCGTTTATTCATCGAAAATGTGCTCGAATAATATAAATATAGCATATTCATACCGTGTATAATTAATTTTAAATTTTAAATTTTAAATAAAGCTATAATGAAGTAAAGTTTAACTGTGCTATAAGACAAAAATCTCTTAATAAATTGCAAATTTCATGTTCCTGCATTGAAATAACTATATAAAATATAAAGCAAACGTTATAACAATGTTCTAGTAACTATAGTAAAAGCGAAAAATTGTGCAAAAATTGTCCAAAACGTCAGAAAAAATTTTCGATTTTTGTAGTGTTAAAGAGCTGGTTCCGGTTCCGGTTCCGGTTCCGGTTTTTTAAAGCCAATTCCGGTTCCGGTTTTTTGGAGTTCCGGTCGATCCCTACTATATAACCTATATAAAAAACCTAAAAGTAGTCAATTCTTTGCGATTCTGGAAGTTTTTACACAACAACATAAAAATTCGCAAAACGTTGTACGGAATAAATGGAATAGAGATAAGCCTCACCGCTTTTCGAATGACACGAAGTGACAAGAATTTTCCAAGCAAATCTTGCCTTTTTGAAAGATGTAAACAACTAGAAATCATTTCTGAGGGGAAAAGCAAACATCTGGCAGTATCCGGCTACTTACGACAATATCATCCCTTTCGGGAATGACCTTGGACCCTCCTCTAGAATTCTGGGGTGCGAACTTGTATATAAATATACTGATACTGCGCATAGCCAAGATTAGGCCTATATATCTCCTAAGATCAGATTTAACATTGGGTAGGTTGAAGCATATATATATATATACGCAAAAACATTATTAACAACTTCAGAGTCATAAAACGAGAATGCTTGAAAATTTTAATTATTTTGGAAGAGTCCAAATACGGAAAAAGTATATAACAACGAATCCGTACGTACTGAAAACTTTTGTCAGCGTACGTCACCGCATTCTCAAGATTTTTATGCAATCCCATATATACACTGTCACCCAGTGATTTGATTACCGCATAAAAGGTTCCACGTGATCCATGTTGTCCTTATAACTCTTTCCTCCACCTATCTCTTGAAAATGCATGGCCATAAATTCTGGATTTCTCTGTCTGGCAACCTTCAACAACAAATATGCACGGTTCTATTATATTGCAAACCTATCTAGTAGACAAAACTAATGGACCTGCTGAAGAGACAATGACAATTAAGGATTGTGTTCATACGTACATTCACAATATTTACTTACGAAATACTAATACAAAATACCGACCTGCACTACTTCATGAATCCAACCCTTCTTTAGCTCCGCTAGCTAAAATAATTACATATACTTATATAGCAAGCTTAACAAAAAACATCACCAGAAACTTTCACAAAAAGTCACCCAAACCTGACTCACAGGAAAGTTCCAGACCCTATTTATTGCATTTTGATAGCCACACATCTCGACATCCAGCACTCTTCGTGCGTTCAGGGCAGACCTTTAAGCGAGGGTATCCAAATAACCACATAAACGTGACCGACGTTCGAATTTCGGCTGCTATTTACTAAGTAAAACCCCTAGGTAACCCATATAATTGTGCAAATGACATGTCCTGACTGTGCTATCGATACATACACGTATATAGAAGTTCCTAGTCGGACCTCTGAGCCGCCCTGGGGTGGGTGATTTTTTGTTAAAACTTAAAACTTTAACAAATAAAAATCACTTTCACTCTTCTTTCAAATCACTTTTGTTACTGAAGCCGGAACAGCAGCTGGAGCAAAACATACACCAAATTCGAGCTCACGAACCCCGAAAACCCTGATATTCGTTGTTTTGAGGTTGCCTGACACTTCTGGGAGTCCAACCTGGTAACCAGCCGGGCCTGAACCGTATTTGTACCTGATCACTGTCATCTTCGCCACGAAGATATAGGTGGCCTAGCTATCGCATCGAATGAGAACTCCTTCCACTAATTTCGGTCGGCCGCCAATGTTTTCACGGTTTCACTCCAGTCGAAGCGGCCATGGGTGTACAGGGACAACAGCTTCCAGAGACCTTGACATACGTTGTCTCGCCAAGTTTGCTACGGTGGCTACTCTGGCATGCCAGGTAGTAGAGGAGAGGTAGCAGAAAAGAAGCACCAGATTGTAAGGGGCATATGATCCATCCGGGCAACATGCCCAAACCACCATAACCGGTATTTCCGCACACGTGCTTCAATGGGGTTAGGTTCCCGGCACGAGATCTTAGCTCTGCATTACTTATTCGATCAGTGTTTCTAAATCCAAGACTACGGCATAAGCAGCCATTTTCAAACACTTCTAGCTTACGGACATCGGCTCGGAGGAGTGGTATTGGAGTCCGTAGAGTAACACAGTCCGACTGCAAACGTGATTTCAGACGTCAGTATCAGCCTACAGTCACCTAAACAGTTACTAATGCCAGATTTGAATTCAGCGCACTAGAAAACCATGTAGGACATGTTTGTAGCCATTTCGGACTGTCCAATTAGTATGGAGGGTCCGGCTGGGGTCACGTGACGGTGGGTCATCCCCCACGATCACCGACACCAACATACAAAGTCCTAAGTTTCTCTGCCAATAAGTTATAATCACTCACAAACGCGAAAAACGTTTTAGCCTTTAATACGGCAGACATTGACGCTGTCGGAGCCATCAGTGATCACTAAGACTTCGGCACTTCGGCGGGGTCTGTTGTCCTAGTTGGAACACTAGGTTAGCGGTTTTGAATTCCAAATACCTTATTTAGAGAGCTCTATTCAAGTCTGGTGAGAAAGCGTTGCTAGCTGCTCTCTGGGATCAGATCCGCCACTGATATTATTTTTGTTACGTCTATTGCAACTTACTGGTAGGTCGTAGAACCGCGAAACTGGGTGTTTAAAGATTAGCCCAAGACCTATCCATGGGTCCTCAAAGTAATCGATTTGGTTTAGTTTTGGGAAAGCTCCAGCCAAAAAATTAAATTTTGATTTTTGTTAAGCTAGCTTTGATAAATTTATATTATACACGCAAATTTTTACTTAAATGGATGCACGTATATATATGCAAAGGAAATAAACCTGATTCTGATCTGCTCTAACCACTTTGAATTCATTCATTTTGACTCAGGAAGACGAAGAAAGGATAGGACAGAATCAAGGCCGCACCCAGGGGGGGGGGGTTCAAGGGGTCTAGACCCCCCCTTTTGGGATGACAAAATGGAAAATTTTTGCTATTTTTATGGCAAAAACAGCTATTTTTAAAAACTTTTCGCGCCTTCGGCGCGATAAATTATTTTTTGCAAGAAATTAATGTCCAATGTATGTTTTTGGGTTGGTCAAAAATAAAAAATTTTCAACTTCTGGGGGTCTCTGCCCCCAGACCCCCCGTTGCAGGTTACCTTGGACCCCCCTTTTTAAAATCTTGAGTGCGGGCCTGGACAGAATTGCTCCCAAGGCCTTGCTATGGTATGACCCTTCCGGGACACTGGACTTTCTCCGGGACACCGGGCGCCTTTAGGCTCTATATGGTCTCACCGGTTGGCCTCGGATATGATAATGATGAAGACGAAAGGATATACAAAGTTATATAAACTGTTTAGATTAGGGTTGCTTTTAAGCTCAACACACCATACTTACGTTCGTACACATATATTCACCACGTATACGTATATACAAATTAATATCCAAAAATTGTCAATCCTGGACTGGGCTTCCTAGGCCAAAAACATGAGGGACAAGCCCGCTTGTGGGGGGGGGGGCAAAAGAGGGGGAATAAATTGCCAACAATGCTAATATGGTAAAAATAGTCTGCTTCCTACGTGTATATATACAACATGATATATAATGTACACGTATATACGTGTAAAAATGCGTTATACTGCTGTAACTAAGCTAAAAGGTGCTCAAAAATCAAGTTCTAGCACCAAAAAATATATATGATTGTAGACCAAACAATTCCTTCAAAGCCAGAAAATTTTGAAAATGTTCCCCAAAATCCGTAACATTTGAAATTTTCTCTAGAGGCTAGGCAGTGGCGCCCGGATGAAGGTGAACCTTGGTAGGCCGTGAGTGAAAGTTATTCAGCTCTTCTACAGAAGGATTAATATAATACTAACTTTATCAAAGACAGAGCCAACATTAGCAGTCAAAAGTAATAGTTTCATTGCTGCAATTCGACAGTGATAAAATCTTTGCCATCACCCTTTCGGAGTCATGTTGATATATAATTTCTTAGAAGCAATCACCGCCATAAAACGCATAGCTGAAATAAATTCTATGTAATACGTCAGGGGCGCACCCAAGGGGGGGGGGGGGCGGGGGGGGGGGCCGCCCCCCCGGTCAGGTTTCGAAGGTCCGAAAAATTAAGATGAAGAAAGGAGGAAAAGCAGAAAAAACAAAAATTTTCGCGCCTTCGGCGCGAATTAACCATTCTTTGTGTGTTTTGAGGATAGCATATGGGGTGGGGTGGGGTGGCTGCTGTGTTTTTTACGAAAAAACTGCGAAATTCCGCACTTTTTTTGAAAATTCTTTGAAAATGTGTATAAAGTTCCGCAAAAATTGTGTCCTTGAGTAGAAATTTTCAGTTGTCTCAGATGAAAATTAATCGTGATTCAGATACTTTTTGAAACTATTTCCAAAAAATTTTTGCATTTTCGGCCCGTATATATTTCTATGTATACTAGGGATCGGCCGGAGCAAGGATTTTCGCTCCGGCCGGAGCCGGAGGCAGGTTGACTCCGGCCGGAGCCGGATTTTTTCAGTGTCAATCTTTAGGCTGAAACCCTGAAAGTCTTCAAGGACCAATATTTTTAGGCCATTACAAAAAAATGGTTATCAAAATATTGTTAATATTTAAGGATTAAGTGCTGTTGGATATTCATATATGCGTTGTTGAGATGGCTTTGTTTATTTGCAATATAAAAATCCCTGTAATCACTTTTAATACATAGGAGAGGAGACCTCACTCTTCTAATGGACAGTAAAAATGACTAAAACATTCCATGTTTATATATTGCTGTAATGCAGTTAGCAAGGACCTATGAATGAATTCAAATGTTATATACAATGATATTCAAAATTGAAAAGAAAGCATGAATTCACGATATTCTTATAATAGGATACGTATAAATAAATAATAACTTGATAAAGTATAAATAAACGCATAATTAAACGCAGATTGGGTGTCTAACTTACTTTCGTAGTCAGAAATAAAATCGAAATTACAAAAACCCGCGCCAATGGCGCGAAATTTTTTGAAAAATTGCCATTTTTATTTTAAACGGAGTAAAATTTGGCGATATAGTTCAATATAAATTAAATACGAACAACAGTGTTAGGTGCTGGGCAGAAACACCGGCTCCGGCACCTCTGCCTCCGGCTCCGGTTAACCGGAGCCGGAAGTCGTAATTCCGGCCGGAGCCGGATCCGATCCCTAATGTATATATACGTTTCAATTCTAGCCGAGTTCGAATGCCTAGTGATAGAAATATTTGGATATCCGGATATCCATTTATATTGCAGACAAAGCAATGCAAAATTAGCGAATATTTGACGAAATGTTAAAAAATTGTATATAAACTACGTATTAATTTCTTCAATTGCAATGCAATTTGAATTTAAAATTGCAATTTGAAAATGCAAACACAAATGTTTTTGTTTCCGCTTTCCACAAAATGGATCTAAAAATTTCCAAACTGGTATAGCCATGGGGGGAAAAAAACCCACTTTTTCGGATTTTGGCTGAAACTTTTTTGTTATAAGGGCTAGCTGAGAACTCTATATACCATCGTACTTGGCGTACTTAGAACTTTCTTTTAAGCCCATTTGCACTTCTCTAGGTTGTACCGTTAGGCCGGTATAATGCAAAAAGTAGCGGGGGAAAAAAACCCAATGGGGGAAAAAAACCCAAATGGGGGGAAAATAAACCCACCCCTCACAGGTCCTAAAAATTGTCGTAGCGCGATTCTGACACTTCCTGTTTAAAATTCAACTCTTTTTTAGTTAGTATGAGTCAAAAAACCCGACCTAGGTAGCTTTTTTTGAGATCTCATGTGCCATTGAAAATGCAGCATCAAATGGACAGGTTTCATAAAGTTTAACACATAAACATAGGGCAATTTTTGAAAAATGCTAAAAACGATGTAATTTGATAAAACTTATTATTCTAACGTGTAGAGAATGGTTTTTTACGTACAATTGGCTATTAAAAGTCACAATTAGACCTCTGCTGGGTCATCCAGCAGCGAAATTGCACTTTTAGGGTTTTATGCCTCTAGCTACCCAAGTATTCAAAATTGTCCAAATCTGACAGCATAGGGTGACGCAGCGTCCTCGATAATATCGTACTACAGTCCCGAATTGTTTCCCAGTTGAGCTGGTAAAAAATTTTTCAAAAAAATTTGGGTGGGTTTTTTCCCCCCAAAGTGGGTTTTTTTCCCCGCCACGTTTGGCAATGTGCCAGTCTAACGTTGCATCGGATCGGTCTAATTTTTGCTGTGTGCAAAGAGGAAGACTTGCCATCATTGCAGATATTTGCAAAACTTTTCTAGCCCAACCCAGTCAAAAGTTACATCGGTCCAAACTTTTGCCAAATTTTTGGAAGGTTGGACCAAAAAGTAGGTATCATTTTCAAAATGTCATAAAATGAGCAAGAGTGAACCAAATGACCTGATCTTTGCACACATAGGTTAGAAAGAGTCGCGCTTTCTGCTGGTATGTTTTGGAGCTCCTAGCTCCAACCCGTGACCCAGGAGGCGGGTGGGTTTTTTTCCCCCCAAAAAGGGGGTGGGTTTTTTTTCACCCCATGGCTATACTACTTTTTAAAAAGAGCTCTAGCATTTAGCTGAGGGCTACTGCCCCAGACCCCCGTTTTACCATAGCTACGTTCAGGCGCGTAGCCAGAGGGGGAATGGCGGGAATTCCCCCCGAAATTGTGTTGCCCCCCAGGAAATTTTCCTGCCATGCGTAAAACGCCTATTTTTCAAAAAATTTCGGCGCGAAATAAGTGTATTATACCATTATAATACGTGTTTCGCACTAACAAATGAGTTTCAATTACCCTATTTGTTCTAGTTTGGCCACCTTCTGTATCGTTTGGGTGCATGAACAATTACTGCGCCTTAAATATTTTTGTAATTTCAACGAGTGCTTTGTGAAAATTCTACGAAGATGAAAAAATTTCTCCGGTTCTGGGAGCCCCCCAGACTCCCCGAAAACATTTTGCATTCTCCCGTCGAAATTTTTTCTGGCTATGCTAGTGGCTACGTTGCGTTGCTTAGTTTGAATTTTATCAGTTTGGGTTGTATACCTTTTATGTCTGGTAAAACAATGGCGCCAGCCACAAAAGTGGTCAGAAAAAATTGCTTTCATGTCTAGAATGCAAAATATTCTCAGTTTCTGGGGGGCTGCGCCCCCCATACCCCCTGCTTTCACGTTTATACATGTATGAATGTTTAATTCTATTTAACTACCTCAATCAATGAAAACAACTTATATATATACATGCTTGGTATATATATAAAACATGTGTAGGAATACATAAATTTGAAAAGAAAGTTGCAACTTCGGCGCCGCCCCCCCTGTCAGAAAAGTCTGGGTGCGCCACTGTAATACGTATATATATATATATATATATATATATATATATATATATATATATATATATATATATATACAATGCAATAAGTAACGTTTGGAAACCAAAAGCTAAAAATTTTGCCGGAAACAGCAAAGAACTATTGCCTGGTAATTGGGCGATCATAGTTGTAAGGCGGGGGTAGGGGGTAGCCCCCCCAGCCATTTTCTCAAACCCCTCCCCTGAAATTTTTTGGAGGACGTCCCCCCAAGGGGGGGGGGAGTCGCGCCCAAGGCGCGAAAAACGGCCAAAACTTGGGTATGTCCAGGGTAAATTTTGCAATATTTTTCAGAAATGTCCAAATTTTTGGCTTAGTGTTTATCATTGCAAGAAATATATACACATTTTTAACTGTATTATGGGCTTTCTGACTCAGTAATGACCTTATTTTGCACTGAGAAACGTGTTGGCAATCAAGTTTTCGAGTTTATCAAACTCAATCTAAACTCAATCTCAAATCAAATCAAACTCAATCTCAAACTATCAACAGTCAAATATCAAACTTGCTTCATAGTTGAATGTTCATTGGCATTGGAAACGGCTGAAAATGCAATTTTCGGTATAAAAATAGAAAACATTTTTGGGGGGATGAGGGTTGGGGGTTCTGGCGTGGGTGCAGGGATGCTTGGCGATCCAACCCAATTATATATATTACGCGCCAAAATAAATTGCCGTTTCACTGACAGATTTGATGCCTGCCACTGACATTTAGATTACATACACGTTTTTTACACAAGAACCAAAAATGCTCCTTCGTCGCATGTAAAATACATATGAGTACTCTCAGGCAGGTTGTACAAACACGGAAACTAGCCTGTAAAATGCATATGAATGACGTTGAGGTTGTAAATTAAGGAAAACAAGTTGCAACGGCTTAACATATGAGCCTGTCCTACAACGAGGCTCATATTGGCGTATGTAAAAATATAATTTGTCGATATTTGACCTTCATATAAATAGCACGTAAAGCTTTTCATTACAAAATTGTCCTTCACACATCTTGTCGCTAAGACATTATACTGTGCATACGCATTATACGGCATGCCACTTTGCGCTCTGACTCAGAGCCATGTGGGGAAAGCATTACGTATGTGAGAGTAGTGTGTCAGTGCTCCGAGAATACAGTAGGTGTACTATAGTGCTTCCGGAAATACGAGGTGCCATGGTGTTTCGGGAAACATCAGCTTGCATGTACAGTTAAACTTGAGGTGTCGCAGTTCACTTCGTTCTGTCCATTTCTTTCAAGCCAGAATGTTAACATGTTATGTCTATTCATTCGTTTTTTCTTTAATATGATGACCTGATGATCTTTAAGAAGGCTGCACTGTGACGCCAATATGAGCCTCGTTGTAGGACAGGCTCATAATAAGCCGTTGCAACTTGTTTTCCTTAATTTACAACCTCAACGTCACTCATATGCATTTTACAGGCTAGTTTCCGTGTTTGTACAACCTGCCTGAGAGTACTCATATGTATTTTACATGCGACGAAGGAGCATTTTTGGTTCTTGTTTTCCATTCTTTTACATATGTATGCGCAAAAAGAACCAACATCATATATTTCCGATCACCATGCGCAAGCAGATATATATACATGACCCAAAATCGCTTACGTCCCCACCCCACCCCACCACAGCACTCTACAGCCACTTTGAGCATGCAGTTCTATGAGCCTCGTTGTAGGACAGGCTCATATGTTAAGCCGTTGCAACTTGTTTTCCTTGATTTACAACCTCAACGTCACTCATATGCATTTTACAGGCTAGTTTCCGTGTTTGTACAACCTGCCTGAGAGAACTCATATGTATTTTACATGCGACGAAGGAGCATTTTTGGTTCTTGTTTTCCATTCTTTTACATATGTATGCGCAAAAAGAACCAACATAATATATTTCCGATCACCATGCGCAAGCAGATATATATACATGACCCAAAATCGCTTACGTCCCCACCCCACCCCACCACAGCACTCTACAGCCACTTTGAGCATGCATGAGAATCATTTGACAAAAGTTGCTCAGCTCGCTTAGGGCTTTCATTTGATACCAAATTTGACCACTTTTGAAAAATTTTATTTTTGACCCAAAATCGCCTAAGTCCCCACCCAACCCCACCACAGCACTCTACAGCCACCTTGAGCATGCAGTTCTATGACAAAAGTTGCTCAGCTCGCTTAGGGCTTTCATTTGATACCAAATTTGACCACTTTTGAAAAATTTTATTTTTGACCCAAAATCGCCTAAGTCCCCACCCAACCCCACCACAGCACTCTACAGCCACTTTGAGCATGCAGTTCTATGACAAAAGTTGCTCAGCTCGCTTAGGGCTTTCATTTGATACCAAATTTGACCACTTTTGAAAAATTTTATTTTTGACCCAAAATCGCCAAGTCCCCACCCAACCCCACCACAGCACTCTACAGCCACTTTGAGCATGCAGTTCTATGACAAAAGTTGCTCAGCTCACTTAGGGCTTTCATTTGGTACCAAATTTGACCACTTTTGAAAAATTTTATTTTGGACCACCTGACCCTTTACCGACCTGACCCCTCAGACGGTCAAGTGGCGCCAGCCCAGCAAAATGGGTGCGTTGTACAGCAAAACGGACACCGGAAATGAGCTGGGCGCACCAGAAAACCCCTATAGAGAAAGTTTTGAGAGGCCAAGTAGAGCCTAGTATGGACCTCCAGGAAACGGTTGCCGACATGACCCTCCAGACGGCAAAGTGGAACCAGCCCAGCAAGATGGATGAGTCGGGCGGCAAAACGGACACCGGAAATGAGCTGGGCGCACCAGAAAACCCCTATAGAGAAAGTTTTGAGAGGCCAAGTAGAGCCTAGTATGGACCTCCAGGAAACGGCTGCCGACATGACCCTCCAGACGGCAAAGTGGAACCAGCCCAGCAACTTGGGTCAGTCGGGCAGCAAACTTGATAGCGGGAATCGATTCTCCGTCCGCAAAAACCTTTGCACGCAAGATTTGAGCCTTCCAGGTCGAAAAATAAGCGAAAAAACTAAGTTCAAAGTTGGACCCAAAATTCACCAAATTTGGCAGGCCAGTACCCAAAAATTACGCCCCCGGCAGGAAAATCATATAGCAATTGAACGACCCTGATATGTGTCCTATTCAGCCATATAGGCAGTATTGCCCCATATATAGCGCAGACTGACTTATTACGGCGCCTTTGAAGCATACTTTTTGGCCATTTT
The DNA here is from genome assembly GCA_030248195.1 of Trissonchulus latispiculum. Lineage (NCBI taxonomy): Eukaryota > Metazoa > Nematoda > Enoplea > Enoplida > Ironidae > Trissonchulus > Trissonchulus latispiculum. The sequence continues at coordinate 23,380 of JASAND010018086.1, forward strand.
AGCGTTTTGGACGACTTTGGCCCCCACCAAAAAAATTTTCCGGCTCTGGGAGGCATAAAAACTAGCCTATCGGCTTATTTTTGTTGCGTACTCCAAGAATATATATGGCTTTATAGGCAAAAATTTTTCTATCTGCTGTTATTAAAGCTACAAGACCCCCTTACCAAACGTCAAAGCGGAGAACCGGAAAAAAAACATCACACTCGTAAGCGATTTTTGGCATAACTTTTTAACGGAAAGTGGTACGGGGATGAAACTTCAGGAACATACTAAACTCGACACGTACAATTTTTTGCGCACATAATCTGCGCAGGATCTGCGCAGGAATCTGCGCAGCTTCTGCGCAGCCTTATTTTACACGGTCATTCGACCATTTTCACTCATATTATAGGGGTCGCTACCGCGACCCCTATGATAAGTCAAGTTTAACACACAGATTTGTAATGACAATGTATGTCAAGATGGCCGACTTGTCTAAGGCGCTGGTCAGAACTTCCGATCTTACGATCGGTGGTTCGATCCCCGGAGGCCACAAAGCTTTCTCGACTCTAGCCAAATCAGCTATACATCCTTAACTGGTCGAAGGTAACACGAGTCTGTGTAGAAGGGCTGGCCCCCCCTTCCACGGATGCAGTCATTATTTGAGGTGACACTCCTGGCCATAGGTGTGTTAGGGGGGTGGGGGACCCCTCCCCAAATGGAGGGTCGCAGACCCTCCCCCTAAAAATATTTTTTCTACCCCTCCCCCCAAATGGCCTTCGGCCGACCCCCCCCTAAAAATTTTAACCCCTACCTGAATTTTTGCAAATTTTTAGCCAAAAATTCGAAAATTTTCAAAAAATTAGCGAAAAATTGCTAAAATTCGTTTTATTACCGTACCTATTTTACCTAAAATCGCTAAAAATAGCTGAAAATTGAGAAAAATTTTCAGTTTTTTAGCGAAAAATCGACTTTTCGCCGACCCCCCCCCCTCGAAAACTTTTCTTACCCCTCCCACAAATCGACTTTTTCTCGACTCCCCTCCCCCTTTTTTGCCAAACCCCCACCCTACTTTTTTTCAAACCCCCACCCTCACTTTTTTCGCCAGCCACACCTATGCTCCTGGCTCTACGGCTGAGAATCCGGGGATGAGCAAAGGCACCCCATGTCCTGTGGCAGGACGGAGATATCTCCTGGGGTAAACCTTTACCTCTAATGTCACTGACATCAAATTACTGCGAGCCTGCGTGCGTAGTCCTCAGAGACGCCGGTGTCCTCCCGCGTGCGTACTTTTTCGAGATGTCCTCGTGCGTAGTCCTTCATTTTGCTTTGTATGCGTAGTGCGTGCGTCCAGCCTACAATGTTGTAGGCAAATTGTAGGCTGTGCCGACCTGTGCTTCTCCACTTCCGCAGCACTTTGCGGTAGGTCAGCAAGCCAAACATACGTATATAGCCATGGGGTGAAAAAAACCACCCCCTTTTTTGGGGGAAAAACCCACCCGCCTCCTGGGTCATGGGTTGGAGATATGAGCTCCAAAACATAACAGCAGGAAGCGCGACTCTTTCTTACGTATGTACGCAAAGATCAAGTCATTTGGTTCACTCCTGCTCATTTTATGACATTTTGAAAATGACAACTACTTTTTGGTTCAACCATCCAAAAATTTACCAAAAGTTTGGACCGATGTAACTTTTGACTGGGTTGGGTTAGAAAAGTTTTGCAAATATCTGCAATGATGGCAACTCTTCCTCTTTGCACACAGCCAAAATTAGACCGATCCGCTGTACCGTTGGTTTGGCACATTGCCAAACGTGGCGGGGAAAAAAACCCACTTTGGGGGGAAAACCCACCCAAATTTTTTTGAAAATTTTTTTAACAACTCAACACGGAAACAATTAGAGACTATAGCACGGTACTATCGAGCACGCTGCGTCATCCTATGCGGTCAGATTCGGACAATTTTGCTTACCTGGCTAGCTAGGAGCTAAAAACCTTAAAAGTGCCATTTCGCTGCTGGAGGACCCAATACAGGTACAATTGTGGATTTTAACAGCCAATTCTACGTAAAAAACCATTCTCTACACGATAGAATAATAAGTTTTATCAAATTACATCATTTTTAGCATTTTTCAAAAATAGCCCTATGTTTATGTGTTAAACTTTATGAAACCTGGCCAGTTGATGCAGCATTTTCAACGGCACATGAGATCTCAAAAAAAGATACTTAGATCGGGTTTTTTTCGTTCATACTAACTAAAAAAGGGTTGAATTTTACACTGGAAGTGTCAGAATTGCGATAGAACAATTTTTAAGACCTGTGAGGGGTGGGTTTATTTTCCCCCCATTTGGGTTTCCCCCCCATTGGGTTTTTTCCCCCGCTACTTTTTGCATTATACCGCTCTAACGGTACAACCTACAGAAGTGCAAATAGGCTTAAAAGAAAGTTCTAAGTACGCCAAGTACGATGGTATATAAAGTTCTCAGATAGCCCTTATAATAAAAAAGTTCCAGCCAAAATCCGAAAATGTGGGTTTTTCCCCCCATGGCTATATACCTATAGCTTTTGTTAAAAATTTTCAATTTTAATTCATAAATGTATTTTGCAAATAACAGTTTTTAAAACTCGTAAAATCGTGGTAAATTCGTGATAATTTCGTGATAAATTTATGGTAAAATGAGGCTGTCCTCCTCTATCACATTTAGCATATTTTACCACGTTTTTCAATAAGCATTCACACAGTAAAAACGTGGTAAAAATATTGCAAACAAGTAGTAAAAACGTATATAAAACAATTACAGTATATACGTATTATCGTTAAACTGTTTTAAAACGGGATTTTAGATTGTAAATTCGTGGTAAATTTCGTAAATTTATGGAAAAATCGTGGTACTGTTGTGGTAAATATATCGTACCATGACCTGGGAAAAACCCACCCCTTTTTGGGGAAAAAACCCACCCGCCTCCTGGACCAAGGGTTGGAGCTATGAGCTCCAAAGCATAGCAGCAGAAAGCGCGACTCTTTCTTACCTTGCGAAGATCAAGTCATTTGGTTCACTCCTGCTTATTTTATGACATTGAAAATTACACCTAATTTTTGGTCAAATTATGCCAAAATTTTGCAAGTTTGGACCGATATAACTTTTGACTGGGTTGGGCAAGAAAAGTTTTTAAATATCGGCAATGATGGCAAGTCTTCCTCTTTGCACACAGCCAGAATTAGATCGATCCGATGTACCGTTGGTCTGGCATATTGCCGATAGTGGCGGGAAAAAAACCACTTTGGGGGGAAAAACCCCACCCATTTTTTTGAAAAATTTTTTAACAACCAAACAGGGAAACAATTAGACACTATATATAGCACGGTACTATCGAGGACGCTGCAAATCCTATGGTGTCAGATTTGGATAATTTTGCTTCCCTGGCTAGCTAGGGGTCAAAAATCCTGAAAGCGCCATTTCGGTGTTGGAGGAGGACCCAGGACAGGTCCAATTATGGATTTTAACAGCCAATTGAACGTAAAACACCATTCTCTACACGATAGACTAACAAGTTTAATCAAATTACATCGTTTTTAGCATTTTTCAAAAATTGCCCTATGTTTATACATAATATATATGTGTTAAACTTTATGAAACCTGTCCGTTTGATGCTGCATTTTCAATGGCACATGAAAAATCAAAAAGGTACGTAGATCGTAGATTTTCTGCTTTTATAAAACTTTTATAAAACTTTTATACTAGCTTTGAATTTTACACCGAAAGTGTCAAAATAGCGCTACGACAACTTTTGAGACCTCTGAGGGGTGGGTTTTTCCCCCGCTACTTTTTGCATTATACCGGCCTAACGGTACAACCTAGAGAAGTGCAAATGGGCTTAAAAGAAAGATCTAAGTACGCCAAGTACGATGGTATATAAAGTTCTCATCTAGCTCTTATAATAAAAAAGTAATGTGGGTTTCCCCCCATGGCTATACTACAGATTTGCTATAATTTTACCATAGTTTCTTCGACGAAAAGTTCTCCCCGTGGGAGGGTTGGAGGTCCTGGGGAGTTTCCAGAGGGCCCCCCAAAAAAGTTGGGGGAATCTTTCAAATCTCCGTTACACCTATGGGGACGATGTCTGCTAACTTTTTGTAACATAGTGAGCATACGTAGTTTCATCAGGTGAACGGGGTACTCCGGCCCCCAAAATTTTCGACCAACTTTACCCCTCCCAGATTTTTTGAGTATATATCCCTCCCATAGGTTTATCGGGGTTTTGGGTTGGGGGGGGGGCCCCCTCCCCCGGAATTTTGCGGGGGGGCCCCCTTTTTAGACCCCCCCCAAACCCCCCCACGACCCCCCCAAACCTCCCCCAAAAAATTTTGATTGCCAACATGTTTCTAAGTCTAAAATAAGGTCAATATTGAGTCAGAGTCCATAAAACTTTTGAAAACGTGTATTTCACGCAATAATGAACAGTTTAAGCTAAAAATTTGGACATTTTTGAAAAATTTTGCAAAATTTACCCTAAAAACAACCGATTTTTGGCCAATTTTTCGCGCCTTCGGCGCGACTACCCGCCCCCCCCCCCCAGCTTTGGGGGGCCGGGGGCCCCCAAAAATTTTTTGGGGTGGTTTGTAAAAATGGCTGGGGGGGTTACCTACCCCCCCCCCCCCAACCTCCCCCCAATTACACCTATGATCCCTCCCCCCACTTTTGGTTACCCCCTCCCTTTTTGGGGCTAAAAAGTTAGCTAAATTTTGCCAAAAATGGTCATTTTGAAAAATTTTTCTCAAATTTTGGCTTGGAATCGCTTTTAAACCGTGTAACGCCTAAAACGATAAAAACAAGTCTTGTTTTAACGAAAAAAGGGTTAAAATACAAAAAATTTTGCGTTTTAGGCCATTTTTCGAATTTTCTGAGGTCCAAATTTTGGGGGGGGGGGTTCGGGGGCATAGGTGTGTTAGGGGCAAGGTTTTATTAGGCCATAGCTTAGGTCATGGCCTAAATTTATGAGTCGATGGCCTAAAGAATTTTGGCAGTTCAGGCCATTTGGCCTAAATTTTTCGACGAACACCCAGTTAAATGTTATTGATTTTAAGTAAAAACAACAATTTTCTAAAAAATTTTTCGCGCCTTCGGCGCGACTATACATTTTCCCTTGTATTTCTGGGCTGCGCCAACCGCCTGCTAGTAACATTGTCTATTCGCACTTATAAATACATGTAATGAAATTGGCTAAATAAAAAATCAGATTTTGAAGAATTGGTCCAAAAAGAAGGATTTGCTCAATGGTCACTCGAAAACGCCAAGGAAGACCTCAGAAAATGGGTTAAGTTAAAGAATTCCATGATCGTGGCTACATGAATGAACGTCCAAGCTGTATTTGTATTTGTGTGTAATTAAGAACAGGGTTGCCAATCTCTAAAATATAACTAATTCCTAGGGAAACGAAAGCGAAGATTAGTTAAAATTTGCAGTACATGGTCAGGGTATCATTAACACAAGAAGAATAACGTCATAAATTAATAAACATATTAGTCAGTTCAGTGGTCTGAATGAAAATTCCTTAATATTGCCTCCTTGTAAAAAGCGGGTGCCTTTTCATTTGGATCTTGTTATCCCCAAGCAGATAATAATTGCCAATGCCTACACCTTAATGAAGAGCTGGTGCCTCTTCATTAGGACCCAATCTTAGACAACTCATATATTACTATCGACCACCCCAAAACTCGAAGAAAAGGTCCTAATATTATTCACAAAAACGCATAATTCCTCTCTGTTTGCAAACAACAATTTCAATCTATTGTCAAATTTAATCATATGAAGATGGTTCGTTGGTATACGGTAGCTACTATATAGAATTAACCCTAATTAGCAAATAATATGTAGTTACAAATGCATAAGTAACTGTGTTTAGACGTAGGTAGTCATGTCCAACGCGATTTGACATAATTCCCCATTTTTAATAATCAGTTGGGTTAAATTAGTATTAATATGAGTTAAAAAACGTTAATTGGGGTTAATCAGTGTTAATTAGGTAATTATTACGTAAGAATCAAAATTTTATGTGGAAACATAACATAGGCTCAATCGAAAGGCAATTCGACGCTGATTCCAAAAATGTAAATTTTATTTCTCAACTCCCAAAATTAAGAAAGTTATGGTCAAAAATGTTTTAGTAAAATGTTTGCCGTTTCGTAATCTTAGTATTTCAAAAAAGGGGTGTAACTTAACTAAGACTTACGTAACCTTTATGTCAAGTCCAGTCATATTGTCTGGAAGGCTGTCCTCTCATGAACTTTGGGCTGGCCTTTAGTCCAGCAGGGGAATTGCCTCTCGAAAGGAGAGTTAGTACACACCTTTTCTACGTCTCATTGGTTCGAGGGGGGCCTAGTTGCCTCAAGTATAAATTAAACTAAAAGAAAAGAAATTAACTCTAGGTAATTAAGTACGTAGAATTCAATAATGTAATTTTCACCTAGCTAGGAATTAGGTAAAAGCAACCATGTGCATATTTTTTTTATCTTTTCTGGTTTTATTTTTCCTCCTTGCTCAGGATTTCTTCCTCTGGTTTGTTGGAAAAAGGGAGTTTCCAGTAGCAAGGAACAATTGTTGCCGAAGACAAATGACCGGCACGCTTTGTTCTCGGCCAAGAGTCCAAGAGAGACTCAAGAGTGAGGGGCCGAAAACAAAGAAATATTAAACTATTTTCAACATTAATAAATTAATTTTTCGATTTCATTTAAAGCATTGACATTTCTCCTGTGTTACATAGGCCCAAGTTGGCCAAAATTCTGCAAATTTCTGTCAATTTTTGGACAAGTTAAGACCAATATTCTATCAACGATCCCTTTGGTTGCGTTTACGTGTAAACCCAAAACTTTTATAAAATTCGCCCTAGTTTCGACCCCAAAATCCATCAAAAAGAGGACCAGTTGGGGGCAATATTTCCCCAATATCATTAATCTGACCCCTCACCTGGTCTCCGGGCCGAAAAGAGCCCGGATCTTACATGTAAAACATGGGAAGCTTCTAGAAGCTTCTAGAAGTTTCCCCCAAAATCAAAGAAAGCCGCTTTTATTACAAGCTGTCAACGAGCTGTCCCTTGTCCGCCGATTTTCAAATTTTAGCCAGTGTTCGTCTGGGTACGGCCGAGAGCGGCCGCAAAAATGTCCCTTCTTCCCCCGTGTACTGCTTCTCGTGTCACTGGTGTGACATGGGAATATAGCAGTACACACCCCCAACCTCAGAAAAATCTTGGGATCTCTCTGGCCCTTGGGCCAGAGAGGAAAACTGAGCAGTACAAACCCGAACACTAACAACTTGAGTGGCCACATGGACCTTCTATGTCCGGCCTTATTCCGCTGCATAGGATAAGAACTTAGGATTTACATTGTGGCCCTTTTGGCCAAAATTGTGATGTATATTTGTATTTTGGCCCTTCGGCCCTTTTATGTTTTAAGGCCAAGCGGCCACCGTTTTACGAACCCAAAGCTACTGCCAAGAGGCCAACATTCTGCACTTTTGAACCTTTTAATCTCGACTTTCCAACACTTTTGCTTAAAAGTCAGTTTATGTTTTCTAGCATGATGGGCTTCCGAGCCAATTTAATTTCTTTAGCCCTTAATTTCATTATTATTTTATGATTTTAAAATTCAGAGCAGTTCATGTAAACTCCTCTTGTCCGACGGAGGTCTTGAGACATGCTCTCTCTCTTTCTTTTACTTTTGCTTCTCTTCGTCAAGCCACTACCTTGTTGGATCCAAAAACTACGTTTTCTTTTAGTGCAAACATTTCTTTCCTTCATCTCTCTTTTGTTGTCACTTTTCGGGGTTTCTTTTTGTAGTATTTAACGGGATTTTGAGTGGGACCTAATCTCTGAGTTTTGAGCTAGAGAGCCCCTTAATTACGGCTCTGAAAGTCATAAGTTAGTTAGCAGAAACGTTCTCCCCACAGCCGGCAACTAGGAGTTGCCGGCCATGACTTTTACAAAAGGCGTCGCACTGTTTTAAAAATGCCAGTTCTGTATCATGCTTTATTTTAGCATTAGGTCGGCTTTAAATTGCTAGGTATTAAAATCGTACAGGTCGTTTTAAGTTAATCCTAAAACTATGAGTTGATACTACTTTTAATTATTTAATTATTAAGCAGTTTTTGAGAGGAATGGCCGGCTTCCTCAGCTTTCTGTAGTTTACAGCTAATTATGTATTTAGTTTGATATAACCTTGTTGTTAGTAATAATTGCCAAGCAATTATTACTCACTGGCTTTCCTTCAAACTTTACACAACGTTTCATCAAATTGTCCAGTTCCAGTTCTCACAAAAATTTCTTTTATAAAGCAATTCTGTAGAATTGCAAAAGCCAAATTCGAGCGCAACAAAGTTTACAGTTTTATAGCCAAATATGCACATAGAACTAGGGTTTAGTTAAGTAATTTGTACCTTAATAGTTAGATATGTATTGGAAGATGTGTTACTAGGGCGTGAATGTGTTTCCAAATTTACGTAAGGCGGTTATTCGGGTAAACCCCTCATGGAGCGTGAGGTTCCGAACCTAACCAACTTTCAGAAATGCATGATTTGTATGAATCTTGAATGATTGTTTCGTATGCTGTTTTGAGTGTCTGACGAATGAATGTTTTGGCTAACCGATCGGCAACTCACGGAAACTCCCCTTGTACGATAGGGGTTGTGAGGACTGCCATGTTCGTGTAAATGTCATTAGGAAACTGCCCAACTAATGATCTTCAGTTATAAACTAATACTTCTCATTCGTACATTAGCCACTTCTGTCCTACAATAATTAGTAGCTGAATCGCGTTGCTCGACAATCATTAGTGCATTAATTGGGTTAGTTGAATGCCTGCTAGTCATATGAATTGCAAGGTTGGGATAATCCAAAATGCTATCGAATTAGCTCATTGAAACAGCAACTGAAATTGTCAGTAACAATCGCTTAAGGTGGTGATTCCCTTTGGTCACATAAAGTTTGCACCACTATTACTCATTCATTACTTGGAGTTAAGAAGCCATTTTTATATCAAAATATAGCTTGACATTTTCTCTTTCTAATGCATGCCACGAAACTAATGTTGCTTTTCTAAAATATTTTTAACACATTTTAGAAGAAGTATAATTTTCCAGAATTTTTGCAGACTAAAGTAAATTTTTTCGCGAGACATCGGTTATATCATTCGATACCTCCATCAAATAGCTGGGGACGGTTTTTTATTTATTGTGAAGTCGCTCTTCGTTATAGAGAAATAAGCTGAAATGTGTGCGTAACCTGTATTTTGCCTACTTTTTCCAAATTTGTCAAGCGATTACTTTAGCTAGAAAGCAGCAATCGGGGCAACTAAAAAATCGTCCCTGGGTATATTTGTGTAGAACACATTTGTTTAGTAGCAGCCCTCCAGCTTGCATGATGAATGCTCCACAATCTTTGGAAACAAATTGCTCGTGTTTTTGCAAAAACTACATTTTTATGATAGCAGCCTACAGGATAGCAGTTGGAAGACGATCATGCGTCGGATAATTTGTCCCTGTTAGACCTTCAGATCGACGCCCTTAGTTTGATTTTACGGCTTGCGTAGTTCAAGAAATGTTGGATTATTTGATTTCTGCAAAAATGACAAGTTTTCGACGCCTAAACAAGACAATCGGCTATATCTCACGGTAGAGAAAAGCTAGAAACTTGCTTTAAAAAGCAAAAATGTGAAGCTCAATGAGATCTTTCGAATGAATATAGTCATAACTGTATAGTAGCTGCCAAACGTTCAGAAATTAGGAAAAACCGCTCTGATCGGAAATCTCGAATTTTTGAATCGGGATTGTGCGGAGGATGTTAGAACGCTAAAAGAACTTATTTTGGAAAGTTTCATCAAATTTCATCTTGATTTACGCCGCCAAACAACAATATGTGCCCAAAAGGAATCACCACCTTAAATCGTAACCGTACCAAATTCAAGACCGTCAACATAAGAAAAAGTTTTAATCGGTCCAAAACTGTCGCCAGTAACGATTATCCCAATAGTTTAATGACGGGTCGACTCCCATCGGGTGCATGGGATTTGTACATCCGAAATTAGCAAAGAAGTTTCATATTAGGCAGGAAGATTGCGTAGTTATGAATAAGTGTTTGACTGTCCGTTAACTGACCGATATTCGAAGGAATGTGTGAATGTTAGCTAGCACGAGTGTGTGTCCACTGTCGTGTCATTTCATATGTAAATTAATTAGTTAGCCTAATTCAGAGTCACGGGGACTCCCAGAATAGGCCTTAACTATCACGTAGTCCTCGATTCGTCCGCGTAGGTAGTCCTATGTTCTAGGAGCAGACGAATCGCAAATAAGGACTTCATGCTGACTTTATACTAGGTTTGTATGAATGGTAAATATGGTAAATAATAGTACGTAAGTATCCAGAAATATATAAATGATAGCTAATGAATATACTGAGGTCTGCCAGTAGATAAGACTTAGAGATCTCCCTGAACCATCTTCTAATGAATCTCAGGAAAGTAGTAATGATTAAGAAAATGAATATCTTGTGCTTAATGTCAGTCTCGTGCAGGAAACGGGTGCTTTCCCGCTCACTAAATATCTATAGTTCCCATTTCATGTTTAATTAATATAAGCCAAATATCTACGGAAGAACCGTGTTGTATTTGCGATTTTCTGCACTACATAGCAGAAAATCGTCTAGAAATCGATATTTGGCTAAAATCCGTTTGTACCAAACCAATAACACGCAACTAAGTCCATCCTAACCGAAAATTGGCCTAAAAATAGGCTGTTTTCAATTGTCTTGAAATTTACGAAGTTTCAACCTTTTATCTTAGAAAGCCATCTAAAGTGAGTAATAGTTGCTGGGTTCGATTCCCGCACTTGTGTCCTGTTCTAATGGGTTTTAACCCATTTGATTCAGGTGATCCAGAGGAGCTCATCTGCCGGAAATCGATCTGCCTGTGGCCTATTTAGTCTGTCAGTTGATGATCAGTCTGAAGCACCTTGTCCGTGTCAGTATCTTGAGTCAGTCAATTGGAAATCAGTAGTCAGTGTCCTAGTTGGAACCGTATCAGTGTGGTCATAATCAGTTGCTAATCAGGAATAGTTGCTTGGAAGGTACATTGCTGGAAACTAGATGAGATCAGGAGTTTAGTATCTAAGGCAGAGACCGTCACTGGAACCGGATCAAACTGGGAAAAGGCTGTTGAAACCTAGTTGTGCAGAGCTTTAACTTTAATCTTTTACATTGTCTCTCGAAAATATCTAATTATGTGCCCTACTCCTGTTGTACTATCTATCTCTGCCCCGGGAGCTCAGGCTCCCCGGTCTCTGGCTTAGGTCTAAAGCCTAACCAGTCATTCTGAGATATATCGAGCGCCTAGCGAAGATTTGCTGAAAGAAGATAACCGTTTTTAAATTACAATCATTAACTTATATTATTATACTTCGGGCATCTCCTGGTAACTCCCCGCCTAGACCGACCCCTGTGTTTGTACTCTCCACCGTCCGATAGCCGCCTTAGATCTGTGGGATTCCTTGAGAGTCTTTAATACCAGATCTAAGCCCGCTCACCCACTCCCGGAACAGAATTGTCCTACCTCTAACTTTAATTAATTATCAGTTAACTGTTGATTAGTTGATTTTGTGATTAGACGGATAAGGAAGTTAACTTATCAAACACAACTCGCAAGTACGCACTGTACCTGACAGTACCCTGTAACCAATACCTGAAGAAGAGGAACCCAAGGTTAGGCTAGAGTGAAGTCTAAACCCTGTTAGTAATAGTAAGAGAAGAGGAAGAAAGAAAGAATCAGTAGTCGAAATACTAGCAATTAATCCTTCCCTATTATCGGTCAATTTAAAGCATTAACCTATCAAAAGAGTTGGCAACCCTGGTACCCTGTACCTTGATTATATACTGTTAATAATTGCAGTGAATATTAATTGTCCAGTGACCCTGTCTGATAATTTTACTGTCATTACTGTCACTGTTCTTAAAAGCATACCGAACCCTGTTGTTGGTTAATAAATCACTGTGTACTCATCCAGACTTAGTTAGGAACAGCCTTTGCTGAGTCAGATCCTGCTGCGATCTTATTGCTGAACTAGATCCTGTCGAGATCTTGCTGCTGAATCAGATCCTGTTGCGATCTTGCTGCTGAATCAGATCCTGTTGCGATCTTGCTGCTGAAAACGATCCTGTTGCGATCACATTGTTGGATTGAATCCTGCTGCGATCAACCTAACGACCCCTACCTAAACGAACTCACGACTACACCCCTAACAGGTTGGCTGTAGAGATCCCCGATTTTGGCAAACTACCTTTCGGGAATCTGGTACCTAAGTTTGTCTGATTAGGCAAACGTGCTGACCTTCCGTGTAAGTGAACCTGTCAGTCTAATACGACCCCATCTCCTGAAATTGAATCAAATCAAGCCAATTTCTCAGTTCATCCAACTCAGTTCATTACATACACATTCAAGTTATAATTTCATTTACTATTATAAAGATTTCATCGAAGAAATGCTATTTTAGTATGTAGTTTAACTTTATTTCTAGTTTATTTATAAAGTTAGTTTTAAGGAACTGTCTCGTATTGATTGGAATTTACTTTTTTGGTCAAACTACTCTGCAGATAGTAACATTGTAGAATGTTTTTGGTGTGCTTTTTAGACGGTAATACATAATCTTATTGATGCGTATGTTCCTTTGATGTCAAGTTTACCTTCTAAACAGCGGCGGCCTGATTCTTTACGTAGATTAGATAAATCAAAAAACGACGCTTTTAAGACTTGGACTCAAAATATGGACTACCTTTCGAAACAGGAATTCCGTAGGCTGTGCGAAGTCTTTGATAGACAGTTGAAAGCTTTCCTAGCTAAGCATGAGAATGAACTTGTCAAAAATCCAAATTCAAGAAAGTTTTTTAAGGGGGCGCTTCCATTATCGGGATTATTGATGTAAAATTTGGACAGCTTGCTCAATTTTAAAGAAATCCAACTGAAGTTACTTTGGTCGGCGGGGCATGTTTTGACAAAATTTCAGTAACTGAGACCATCTGCTTAGCTAGCTACCATTATGGCTTAAAAAATCGAAATTTTATTAAATCCCCAAACGATTAATTCGAAAGCACTATGTGAAAGAGCATAAAAAAAGCTTTACAACGATGTGCATCTCACTTCTGCACGTGGTTCCTATCAAAAGTTACAGGCGGTTGAATAATTGGCAAATTTACGTTGACCATTCTCATTTCGTTTAGCAAAGTAAAAACTAACAGTTCGAAAATGAATTCTAAAGGATATTTCATGATGCTTTTGTGTTGGATTTGTTTATTATTTTATAAAATGCACTACGCAACTTATTAAAATCATAATATATGTGCAAAACAAAAGCAATTAGAGCGAAATTTTCCAATTTAACTTTCTCATAAATGCTTCGACCAAAGTTGCTCAAATTTTGCATGTACGTTTATTAAAGAGGTACGCAGGGGCACTTTTTTCATTTTTTGTTTAAACCTTAAATTCCGTGAGATATCGACTTCTAAAGTTTTTGAACATTTATAAAATACTCAAAATTGCACAAATCAACAAAATGAAAAAAGTGCCCCTGCATTAGGTCCGTTTATGGATTTGTGCAAAATTTGAGCTACTTTTATTTAGCCGTTAATGAGTGACACCATTTTGAAAATTTGAAATTATCCCTCTTGTGTAAGTTGCAAGCCAAGCAATAAATTTTTCAAACTAAGCGTATTACTAGTACTTAGCACCAACTATCGTTGCTGAAAATTTGAAAGAGATTGGTTGAGAATTGAATGCAGGAGAGCCGTCCCCGGTAATGGAAGCGCCCCCTTAAATATGCTAATTCTAAGTTGAAGAATCGATATGAAATACCTGTATTAAAATCTGCGGATGGACGCAAAATTATTGAAGATGCTGATAAGTGTAATGTCTTAAATGAGTTTTTTGGATCTGTATATACACTAGATGATGGGATATTACCTACTGTATTACACTCAAATCCGACCACTTGTGATGTCATTGATTTTGATGTCGTTGATGTATATATGACGTTCTCTGCAAGATGAAACCAACCATGGTTACCGGTCCTGACGACATACCATATATTTTTTATAGAACTTTTGCTGCGGAATTTGCTTTCCCTATTTGGACTCTTACTGATTTCTGCTATAGATTAGGTTATGTGCCAAGGGACTGGAAAGATGCTAATGTTGTTCCGATTTATAAAAATAAGGGGCCCCGTGCAAATGCAGATAATTATCGTGATGTGTCTTTGACCTGTGGTGCTGCTAGACCCCTTGATTTCTTTATGAATAGAACTGTTATGTCTCATTGTATTTCGAACAATATTTTTGCAAAATCTCAACACGGTTTTTTAAAAGGTTGGGTTGCTGTTGTTAGTGACGTGCCTCAAGGATCTATATCTGGTCCCACGTTGTTTTTGTTATACATTAATGAAGTCTTGATGTCAATTGATGATGACTGTAGTGCGGGTTATGCTGATGACATCAAATTTTTTGCAAATGGTCGCGATAGACAAATTACTCTGCAGAATATGTTAAATGCTTTCTATAAGTGGGTTTCCGATTGGCAGTTGAAAATATCACTACCAAAATCTTTAGTTATACATATTGGAAGAAATAACGAACACTTCCCTTATAATTTTAATAATGAACCTTCGAATGCTGTTGATGGCTGTTCGGATTTGGGGGTCTGGCTTTCTAGCGATCTTAAATTTTCAATTCAGGTTAACCGTATCGTACATAAAGCGCATCGTGTGCTGCATTTAATACTGAATAATTTTGTATCTCAGGAACGACATATGAAATTGAAGCTGTATTCTGTTTATCTTCAACCTATTTTAATGTATGCTTCCGAAATATGGAATCCTTATTTGTTGAAGGAAATTGATTTAGTAGAGAGTGTTCAGAAACGATTTACTCGGTCTTTTGTTACTCTACAGCATCTAAACTATAGGGATAGGTGTTATGCATTAGAATTGCACAGCTTAGAGTTTAATCGACTAATAGCTGATCTGGTGTTGGTCTATAAAATTATTTTTGGTCACTGTCTTATATCTTTTTCTGACATGTTCCTGTTAGCTCCGTGTTTGCATAATACCAGGGCACTAGCGTAGATACGGGGGGGGGGGGGGAGGGCGGCCGCCCCCCCCCCCGAAATAGTTTTGCCCCCTGAAAAAAAATTGGCCATAAAAAAATTTTAACGGGGCGTTTAACTTTATCATAAACACAAAGAAATTGTATTAAAATGCCCCAAAAATTAGTGCATTTGAACTTCATTGAAAATTTTTCGCGCCACAGGCGCGACTTCATTATTAGCATATACTGTATATAATTAAATCTTTACTTGTTTGCTTTACTTTACTTTGCTTTGCCAGCTTTTTTAGTTTCATAAACTGCATTGTTTGCTTTACTTTACTTTGCTTTGCCAGCTTTTTAGTTTCATAAACAGCATTATTGCAAAGATCATTGTTTTAAATGGTGGATATATATATATATATATATATATATATATATATATATATATATATATATATATATATATATAT
>JASAND010018089.1:0-17276 GCA_030248195.1 Trissonchulus latispiculum
TCCGATTAATATAAGAAAAAAAAGTACGAAGAATACGAAAAGTAGTAGTAACGTAGCAAAAAGTAGTAACTTGAAAAAGAAAAACTGGAAAAACAAAAAGTATAACGTAACCTTGACTACCATACACGACAGACACTAATTGTAGTGAGCTACAGTCAGCACATAGTGAAGGTAGTCGCGCACCAACCAGAAGTTAAACATACAGGCTGTGCGTTTGTATGATATGAAAAAAAAATTCCCAGTGGCCAATTTACTCTGGTTATACGTATTTCCAGTATATACGTATATCTAAAATTACAATATAATTGCCGAAAATAGTTATGACAAAGCTTGTGGCTGAAAAAACAAATCAGACTTATCTATGTGAAAGCTATTGTCCATGTACGTATACGTAAAAGCTTATTCAGCGTATCATAAGTGCTGTCTTCATATCTTCAGCACTATATTTTGCCCATTTCGTCACCAAATAATAAACCCAAATTAATTCCAATATTACGGGCTGTAGACACAATAGTTCCCATAAAAGCTGAAGCAGTGTTGACGAAGCCACTATTCATTTGGGCTTTGTTAGATTCCATACCATTCGAATTATCCTTTGGCTTTTCGGCAAAATCTTCATTCGATGGCAATACGTAGACTTCTACCGTCAAAAATCTACTAGGAAAATCCGGATCAGGAATACGTATCCATTTAGTCTTCAAATCTTCTCCTTTGGAGGTTTCATTTGAACAGTCATTTCCAACTGTTAATTCATCGTGACATAAGAATGGATTCAAACGTCTGTCATAATGTGAGGGTCCATCGTTCTTTGCAAAATAATCTGCAGTAGGCTCATAGTAGTCCAAATCATTCGCAACAGTAGGTATACTATCATTGAGATCAACACATCCTGAAGAAACCACTTCATTGCTCTCGTTCAGCTGACTGGACTCCTCTGTACTGTGAGCCGAAATTGACGAAGTCGAAGTAATAGACTTTGAAAAAGAAAAATCACGGTCATGGCATTTTCTAGCCAGGTTATATGCCTGCTTTGAACTGCAGTAGGGCTTAGCAAAATTAGCCGCAGAAAATCCGGTAAAACAAGTCACTTTTTGTTTAGGGTAGTATGACCTGTTTTGGGGGGGTCAAAAACGCATATTTTCCAAAATTTCGATGGAAAAACCCGAACTTCGAGGGACAAAAAGATGAAATTCTGTTCGAGCGCATCGCACTTGATCTAAAACTACCGTTCGTTTGGCTCTGAGAGCAAAAAGTTGCAAATCGACCCAAAAATTTTTGAGATTTGGGCACACTAACACTATTTCCACATGGAAAAAAGTTTCGGCCAATAGAAAATCCTTGCGACAGAAATCGAGGGAGTGAATATCGGTCATAGTAGCAGTTCATAGGGCTACTCGTCACTGTAGTATTCATTTGACTCTGGCTAGGCGTTAAAAATTTTTCGCCTGAAAAATCTGGACATTCCTCAAAGGGTTGAAAATGGCCATTTTTGAACGGATTTTTCGGCCTAGAAAAATAAGTTTGAGGATTAGGACAAAAAGAAACGTTGTTTCTGGTGTAGTTTGCACGGGCACAACTACGTATAACATTGGATTCGCGCCAGTAAGCAAAACTTGATTTTCGACCAGAAAAAGTTGAAAATCTAGGATATGGAGACCAAGTCAAATTATCCCTTGTTGGGATTGTGTGCGATTGACTTCTCAAATAGCTTGGATTCTTGTTAGGAAAACTGAAAAAACCACACGAAAAACATCGGGAAGGTGGGGGTATGCGTAGACTTAGCAAACTTGGGGGAGAAAAACCACTTCTTGAGTTATGCACGTATGTCGGAAAAACTGAAAAATTCGAAGAAAAACTCGTAGCTCTCGGTGAAAACGGAAAACGACCATGCTGTGGGCTTCTTAAAATATCGCACGTTTGAGCCCTCAAAGGAATTTGGCATCCAAAATTATTCATACGTACTGGGCAATTTGCCACTAAATGTCCAACTTTGTGGCATAAAAAACACCTACGAAGCTGATTTCTAGGAAAATTTCTACTCCAAAAATATCGAGTGTTAGGCATTTTGCAATTGGAATAGGCCATTAAACAGAAAAACAAATGCCGTTTTCAAAAATATTCCCGAAAATCGCAACTTTGGGAATGGGGGGGCGCTGCCAAAAAAACGCAAAAACCATTCCGATATGTACGCATGTTAGCTTATCAAAATGCGCCTCAGAAATTGGATGTTTGGCTTGAAAAATCGCCACGAATACGTATGCAAGCTAAAAAGCATCACTTATCGACCCAAAAAATATCAAAAAACTCTGAAAATTGGTCAAAAAAAGTGAAAACAGAGGGGGAGGGGGTAGAAAAGTCCGACATTTCGTCAAAATGATATACGAATCGCAAAAATTACTGCATATGGTCTCTACAAATCGACTACAAGGGCACTAGGACGTATACAAGGCCAGAAAATCACAAAACTAAAAAATTTCGTGAAAAATGGGGGGGGGGGTAAAACTTCAACATGACTTCAAAGTTATATACGTATAGCAAAAATTTTGCGAAAATAACTTCTAGATCGCACTAATATTGCACAAAACTGTAAATTATAACTCAAAAACGTAATAATAGGCTACACAGAGCTAGAAAAATACCAGAAAAACACAAAATTCGAAAATTTCGTGAAAAATGGGGGGGGGGTGAGGTGATTTTCAAAAATTCGAAAAATTCGCCTAAAATCACCTAAAATACTCAAAATTATGTCTAGAATCGCTTTTTGCGTCTAGACTAACCCCTAGATAAGCTCAAATCACCCCAAAAATACTCAAAAATTGAATTTGGGAGTCTCTTGGGGGGAGTCAAAAATTGCAAAAATCGGCCTAAAATTGCAAATTTTTTAAAAATTCTGCCTTTAAAATGGTCTAAAAATATTTTACACGCTTGGGAGAAAACCCAGCGAGTAATTTAAGGCCAGATTTGACCAAATTTGAGCAAAAATTGACCTTGGGGGGTCAATTGGGGGGGGGGTCGAAAATTGACCAAAAATTCAAAAATTTGACAAAAATAGACTCAGTACAGCTTCTGTGAAGTCTTTAGAGTTGATTATTCCCTTGTTCAGGAATATTCAACCCCAAAGGATGAAGAAAAAGCACACAGAAAAATATTTTAAAAAAAATTTTAAAAAATTTTATTCCCGTCTTGGGGGGTTGGGGGGGGGAGGGGGGAAAATTCCCAAAACTACCTAAAATTTTACTGGAAAATCGGTTATTGGGCTGCCCCAATAACTCCAGTCACTTCAGATTCAGTTCCCCGATCCCAAATAACCTAAGGGGGGTGGGGGAGTTGGGGGGGATTCCCCCGACCATGCTTCGTCAGCTCCAAAATTCATACTAAATTCAAAGTTGCACCCTACACAATAGGAGAATTTGAAGGTCTTCAAAACTAATCAAAAAGTATCACAAAAGAATCTCCTAATTAAGACGAATGTTTTGGTACAAAAATTATTCCATAAAACTCAAAATTGAGCTAGAAAATTATAAATGAAATTTCGAAAAATTTACGAAATTTTCACATGACAAACCGGACAATGTCACGTATCACGGTCGCCAAATATTAACTACCGGCAAACTGTCCTGTATTTACCGGCAATTATAGAGGCTAATCGATTGCAGGAAACTCTAGGGTGCAACTGTACTACGAAAATAGAAGCCCTAATGAAGTCCTACCCTAATAAAAGAATAAAGGCATCATTGTTTATTGGATTAACTTACAGAGTTTTAATAGACAGGAAAGGCAACCAGTAAACACAGCAAATAGCAATAAGTATACAAGCCCGCAGGCCGACTGCTCTACATGAAGAATACACCACAACTGATTACATAAGCCAGACGACTGTCTAGACACTTGTGATGACTCATCACTACAAGACTGATGGTTTACACACAACAGTAATAAAATAGCTTCATCATTTGTTGAAATGAAATACACTTCGAATAGCGCGGTATTTAACATAACATTACAAGCTTTATTTTAATATGTAGTTTTACTTTTCGGTTTCTTATTTGATATCATTTTGTAGCCCTGGCGATGATCTATTCAACCATATAAAGTTTAAGTCACTCCGATGAACGTAGCTAAAGGTATAATCAGTTAAAGCTTTTAATAATTCGTATAATTTTTCCCTGCGTAAGAAGTTTCTCCCAGCGTTCTTTGTTGTAAAGTTGTAGTAAAGGGTTCAATGCAGAAAGGTAGACTTGTTATGAATGAGCGTACGTAGTAAAGTCCCAGGAAATGCCAAGCATAGAGAACTCACCCATCCAGTAGACTTGTTTCTCTTAGCGTTTTAAAGTCCCAGCAACGAAAGACTCAGTGTAAGACTCAAATTTAGTGTGTGCGCCTGTATGTGTTCAGTTTTTTAGTCAGTCACCAGGCTACAGAAGAGAAGACCAAACAACGTAGAAAAGAACAACAACATTATGAAACCTTCCCAAACAATGAAGCAGCCAGAACTTATTAAAAATCATAGTGGAAACATTATAGAGGGGTTTTCCTGGAAGACTACTTCTTTGGAGAATTCAAAGTTTTTGGGCCCGGTCCGAAAGGCAAAAGGGCTGTTCAAAACACACGTTCACAACACATTCACAAAATTGAACAAAAACTATCAGAAATTGAACAAGCAGATAAACTGACGGAAACTTTTCAGGCCCCCTCTGCAACACCAATGTGATACGTTAACTCAGGGCCCCCTCCAATACCTGTCAAATTTGATTGATGACCTGTCAGATTTGATGGATTACCCCCGCTGTCGGCACCTTTGATCTCTGCCCCCAGGGATTTGATAGTTACCCCCTTAGGGCATCTGAAAAAGTATATAAGGCCACAAAAATCGGGTACCCCGTCAGTCGGACTCTGTCACTCGTCGCGAGCGGTCGGTTCTCTCTGCGCTCTCTCTGCGATCTTGGCTATTCATATAAACGATAAAGTTCATTGCAAAGTACATATAAACTGAAGACATTTTTGAAATCAATAAAAGGAGTTCATAGAAGTGCATAAAAGCGGCAATTGAAAAGACAAAAGGACTTACTTTTTACATATAAACGACAAACCTAATAAAAGGCAAAGCGGATATCCGTTCTTATTCTCATTTAAAATTAAAGCGGGAAGTTAATAAAAAGGCAAAGTTAATAAAAGAGGTTATATCATTCAAATTCTAAAGTACATATAAACGCTTGATAAATTTGATTCTGCAATTTTAATCATGTCTTCGATTTCTCAATTGAACGCTGCTATTTCAACTGGAGTTTGGAAAGAAAATCCCGTTATTACCCAAGCCCTAAGAGACCAAGCCATCTCCCTCATAAAAACTGAGTGGGATGGTAAAGAAGTTGTTGGGTCTGACGATTTTTGGACCTACGCCCAAACCCTTCCCCAAGTTACCACCCCAACTGCTAGCACTTCCCACTCCTGCCCCACATGCAACGAGTCATTCCCCAAATTGGCCGAGCTGCAGAAGCACAAGGCAACCCATTCCTCAGACCCCACTTTCCCTTGTCCACATTGCGAGAAGACTTTTACCCGTAAAAACAACATGGTCCGACACATTAATAAGTTTCATCCCAATGGGGGCCCCTCCTATGAGTGCCGAAAATGCGGCTTTAAATATAGGACATACAAAGGTTACCAGGGCCATCTTCGAACACATCGAGAGGCTCCCAAAATTCAAGACCCTAGAACTCTTAGACAGACCTACTTCTCCAATCTCCCAACAGAGGACGCCCCCAAGTTGACTAGAAGTATAGTTAAGGATTTTCCCGAAGACCTAGCCCAAATTTACAGAGAAAACTGGAGTCGAATCAGGACTCGCTACTTTGTTTCTTCCGGAGTCCAAAATAGGTACAATTTCCGAATTACTGAACCGGCTAAAATTAAGGAACTGATTAAGACTGTATTCAAACTTCAGAGATGGCAGTTCAAATTTAATCTTTCATTCGGATTTATACTCCGGAACATCGAAGATGGGGAACTCAGATATTACTACGCCTCCGGAAATAGCCGCTATTTCGATGAGCCTATCCACATTTCAAATGAAGGTGATCTTGGAAAAATTTACTACGAGTTAGATCGGGGAGACATTTTAGAGTGGGTTAGACAACAACGCCCTAATACAAAGTGGACTGTCTTGGAAATTACTAATGTTTGTTTCTATATTAATAAGTTGATTTCCTATCCCGTGGGTGACGCAAGGTATCTTCCAGATTATGTCAAATACAATCGGGGCCTTAATGCTTTAATCAACAATCGAAATTCAGGAAGACCCTACCAAGACGAGAAGTGCTTGTTCAGGTGCCTTGCTTTGGCATTGGGTTCAAAAATCACAAGTTTAGAAGAAAAAACTGATGAATTAATTAATCAATGGATTCAACCTGGGGAAGAGTTTAATGGGGTCTGCCTTGAGGAACTAGATGAGATTGAGGAAAAATTTGATGTCGCAATTACAGTTTACGAATTAGGGCCTACAGCTGAGGAAGCTGATGAGGAGCCTGAAGATCTCAATGAACTCTTAATTAAAAACCACGAAAGAGATCATTAAGAGGTTACAGATGTTGCAGCCAAACTTATTCGGAGGCCTTTGGGAAAGCATTCCAGGAAAATGGCCCTAAACATTTACGAAAATCACTTCTGCTTCATTAAAAATGTAAACAAATTCACCCAAACTTGGAAGTGCTCAAATTGCGATAAATTATTTCACCGTCACGGCAACTTCATGCAACATTCAAAAAGCTGTGAGAAAGGTATAAAACAAATCTTCCCTGGTGGTGGAGTTGGGCCTACAAAAACAATCTTACAAAAAATTAGTGAGCTAGGAATCCCGGTGCCAGAATGGTACTACCCCTTCCGCATTGCTTACGATTTTGAGTGCATGTTCAGGCCAACTAATGAGAAAAGCGGACCCAAACTTATTTACGAAAAGGAACTCATCCCCGCTTCTGTGTCCATTGCATCCAATGTCCCGGGGTATGAAACTCCAAAGTGCCTAATAACAACTGGGGATCCTTATGATTTGGTGGTCCGAATGAAGGATTACATGGAAGAGATAGCCGATAAGGCCCACGAACTTCTTAGGGAAATCTATGAGCCCACCCTTTCCTGTCTAGCTGAGCATGAAAAACTTCTAGCCGACTTCGAGGAATAGTTAAAGGAAGTTCCAACTCTAGGATTTAACTCGGGAAAATTTGATATGAATCTTATTAAGTCTTGTCTAATCAAAAATTTACTCCTAAATGGGCAAGAAACTAAGTATGTAGTAAAAAAGAATAACAACTATATGGCCCTCTCTACCCCCAAATTGTACTTTCTTGATATTACTAATTACCTTGCCGCTGGGACCTCCTACAAAAAGTGGCTTAAGGGATTTAAAATTGAGGATCAGAAAGGTGCCTTCCCCTATGAAGCCTTCACTTCCCTCGAGTTTTTAGACCAAGGATTCCCCCACCGTGCCTTGTACTACTCAACCCTTAAACAACAGGAAATTTCAGATGAGGACTTCACAGCCGTTGTGGCAGCGTGGAGAAAATACAAATTCAAAACTATAAGGGATCAACTAATTTGGTACAATAATTTGGATGTAGGGCCCTTCCTTCAAGCTACCGAAAAGATGGTAGAATTTTGGAAAACTATGGGGATTGACATGTTTAAAAGTGGGGCTATTTCTCTACCTGGCCTGGCTTACAAACATATGATGAATAAAATTCCGAAGCATACAATCGTTCCCCTTGTTAATAAGTTTACTAAACATTGGCATAAATTAATTAAGGATAATATAGTTGGGGGTCCTAGCTTAGTGTTTCACAGATATCATGAAGCGGGGGTAACTGAAATTACAAATGGGTTCAAAGTTGCACAAATTTTTGGGTTCGATGCAAATGCCCTAAATCTTTGGTGCACAATGCAGGAAATGCCCACTGGCTTGTACGCCGAATGGAAACCCACTGAAGAGGGAAAATTCAAACGGGTTCACCAAAAAGGGCGCAAAGAGGCTATGTGGCTGGAATATATGACAAAGTCAATGGGGGTTCGAGTTGAGCATGCTTACAATGGGGGACAAAAAAGAATAGGGAAATCCAAAGTTGACGGGTGGGTATCTGAAAAGAACCTCGTTTTGCAATTCCACGGGTGCTATTTCCACGGTCATGGGTGCCAATTGGATAGGAATCAGGATCCTGAGGATAGAACTAAAAGAAGGGAAAGAACAGAAAGGGTCTCCCAGGCAATTAAGGACGGGGGTTTTGATTTGATTGAAAAATGGGAGTGTGAATTTGATAAAGATTTAAAAGGTTCCCCGGATATGCAAGAGTTTATGGAAGAACACTTCAATCTCCCTAAGAAAAGATGGGTCCTTACTTTTGCACAATTAGTTACCCAAATTCAAGCTAACAGGTTTTTTGGACTAGTTGAGGTAGATATTGAAGTACCCGAGGACAAGAAAGAGCATTTTGCTGAGATGACCCCTATTTTCAAAAATGTAGAAATTACTAAGGAAGACATTGGGGATCACATGAAAACTTTTTGCGATTTGAACGATCTTATGAATCAACCGAGAAGGGGATTAATTGGGAGTTACTTTGGAAAGAAAATTCTCCTAGCTACTCCTCTTATTAAGTGGTATCTAAAACACGGCCTCAGAATTACTAAAATTTATCAAGCAACTGAATTCAAACCTAAGGCCTGTTTCAAAGAGTTGGGCGATGAAGTAACTTACCACCGATCTGCAGCCGATTCTGATCCGGACCTAGCACTCAAAGGGGAAATGTTTAAACTGTTGGGAAATTCTTACTATGGTCGGACAATTACAAATCTAGAAAAACACCAGGATGTTAAATATTGTCAAAGATCAGGAGCCAGCAGGGAGGTCAATGGGTGGAGATTTAGGAGATTAGATGATCTGGGAAATGGCGTTTACGAAGTTCAATCAGCGAAGTCAAAAATTGTTTACCGTCTTCCGGAATTAGTGGGGTTCTTCGTATATCAGTACGCCAAACTTAGGATGTTACAGTTCTACTATGACTGCCTAAAACCAAATTTGTGGCCGGAAACTTTTCAATTGTGTCAAATGGACACCGACTCCCTCTATTTCGCCTGCTCTTCCAAAAATTTAAGTGATTGTGTCCCTATTAGAAATGAAAAACAATGGGAGAAAGCCCTTAAAGATTTCTTTGTCCTGGACCCTTCCCAAAAAAGAATACCTGGACTATTCAAAGAAGAATGGACCGGAGATGGGATTATAGCGCTTTGTAGTAAGACTTACCTAGCATGGGGAAAGACGAATAAAGTCTCCCATAAAGGAGTGAGCAAGGCCCTAAATAGCTACACTCCAGCAGATTTTAAAGAGGTTTTAGAAACAGGAAATATAAAGTCAGGGGAAAACCGGGGATTCCTACATCCAGAAAATAAAACAGTCCAGTATCATCAAACTAAGGACGCCCTAGGCTATGTCTACCCCAAAAGGAAAGTGCTAGCAGATGGGGTGAGTACAGCCCCTTTGGATATTTAATATGTCTGTTATATCCCAACAGCCCTGCTTAGGACTACCTGTAAATAGTTGTATATGGATATGTTGTATATAACGATTGTATCTAGAAAATAAAAAAGAATAAAACATAAAACACAAAAACATTAGATGGTGATGGACCGGGCTTAGTAGTGTACATAGTAAGTAAGTAGTTTAGATAGGTAGGTTCGTAGGAAGTAGGTAAGTTAGTGTACTACAGTTTAGGTAGGTAGGTACGTAATTAGCTTAGGTAGGTAGGAGTCCGGTAATGGGCCAACGCCGGGTCCCAAGCCCCGGGGGAAGAACTCAGAGGGACGGAAAGAAAGAGATTGGTGTAGTTTAGAATAAGCTTAAGTACGTGTGAACTGAAGGAAAGGTCAAAAGGTCATTGACTCCCGGAGTCAGGTGCGAAATGCTGATACTATACTACTAAGGTGCTTCAAAGAGCAAAATATGGATCTCAACAAGATCTTTCGAATGAATATAATTTTAGCAATGTAGCTACTGTTTAAATGTCTAAAATCGGCAAAAACTGCTCTGAACGGGACATCGAAGCTTTGAAGCGGGATTGAGCGGAGGGTGTTAGACTGCTAAAAGAACTTATTTTGGAAAGTTTCATCAAATTTAATCTGGATTTGAACCGTCAGCCAATAATATGTTCCCAAAAGGAATCACTACCTTAAGGGTTAACAGCGAACATTGATTTTCGAGGTCCAAAACTGGCCATTTTTCGAAAAATCAAATATTGCAAGATTTCGACAGTTTCAACAGCGCTGGCCAGTCGGTCAAGTATTGATCATATTTATACCTAAAGCACATGTTATGCACAACGGAGAGCTCTCTGTGGCATTTGTGCCTGCGCACAGCAACGAAAACGTGACATTTTTAAAATCGCAACCAGATTGTTTTGAACACGGATTTCGCTTCTTCTTCTTCCTATTCCGGGCCCATCGTGCATGGTCTTCAGCAATGTGGAGAATCGCCAAACCAGCACACGTCTTCGCAGGTTGTGACCAGGACATCCGGAAAGACCAGGATATAGAAGTACCGGGACCAACCGCTCGGCAGCATAATTTAAGGAATGGCTGATTCGGCACAACAGACAACCCTCAATCCAGCACACGTCTAGGCCAAATCATCCGGAAAGACCAGGATAGATTCAGCTCGGCAGCATAATTTAAGGATTCAGAATTTGAGTCATGCCCCCGGGAGTTGGAACCCATTAGCGCCGTTGGCCAGACGGATGCCAGGGGACACCTGTGGGGATCCCCATTTGATGGGGCCCATGTCCATCGGATTTCCCACGGAGGTGGTTCCAAGCCCCCCACGGATTTCGCTCAGCTCATACAACCAATTAGAAAACGGCTTTAGATACGCGTTTTTGGGGCAATTGCCGATGGCTATGTTTCATGGTTTCGCGTTCTGTCTTTCTGTTCGAGAGAAATAAGCATCCAAACTTGAAAATTTTGACGAAAATCAGGTAAACTGTACATTTTTCTCAAAATCTTGAGCTTACCTGATCACTAAAAAATTCAGAAAACATAGCCCTCGGGAACCCGCTTCTTTTGAACATTTCAGCTTATTTCTCTATAAGGAAGAGCGATTTCACAATAAACTGAATCTAGAATGACCATAATGTGGTGATGGTCGTAAGTACGTGCAGCAAACTTTGAAAGACAGTAAATTTATTTAATTTTTGGAGTTCAACGGTAACTTTTAAATCATTTTAAAGCTTACTTAAAATTAATAAGTTTTAAAGTTGCCACAAGTACGGCAGTCTCTATTCAAATGTTCGGCTTGGACATGCGATAACACGAAAGGAAGTTTTGAACCTACAAAAAGCACTTCCGTATTTGCTCTGAAATTGCTTAATGAACAAACAAGCTCAATTTTTGAGAAAATGTAAACATTGTCCGAATTTCGCCAAAAGCATCAAGTTTGGACACTTATATTTCTACCGAACAAAATGACCAAACTTAAAAATTAAAAATTTCTCTAAACAGTTTTCTCGAAAATGTGTGCGTAGAGCCACTTTCTATTTGCTAGAGTGAGTTGAGAGGAATACATCTTCATAAGAATCTAGCCGCCATGTTCAAAATTTCGTATCATCGTTGCTGTGCTTAGGCAGAGAGACCAAACTCGAAAACCAAACCAAACCAAAATCAAACAAGCTTTGAAAACCAATTTTCCTTATCACATATCTCTTAAGGTGGGTCCAAATTTTTTGCAGACTAAAGTAAATTTTTTCGCGAGACATTGGTTATATCATTCGATTCCATCAAATAGCTGGAGAAGATTTTTATTTATTGTGAAATCGCTCTTCGTTATACGAGAAACAAGCTGAAATGTTCGATTTTACGGCTTGCATAGTTGAAGAAATGATGGATTATTTGATTTCTGCAAAAATGACAAGATTTTGAAATCTGAAAATTTTTGAAATTTTGAAAATGATTCAATTTGTGAATTGGGATTGCTGAAATGTGTGCGTAATCTGTATTTTGCTTACTTTTTCCAAGTTTGTCAAACGTTTACTTTTGCTAGAAAGCAGTAATCGGGGCAACTAAAACAACGTCCCTGGGTATATATGTGCAAAACACATCAGATCGACGCCCTTAGTTTGATTTTACGGCTTGCATAGTTCAAGAAATGATGGGTTATTTGATTTCTGCAAAAATGACAAGTTTTCGACGCCAAAGGCCAAAACAAGAAAATCTGTATAGCTGCTGCCAAACTTTCAGAAATTGGGAAAAACCGCTCTGGCCGTAAATCTGGAATTTTTGAATCGGGATTGTGCTTGTTTAGAACGCTAAAAGAACGTATTTCGGAAAGTTTCATCAAGTCTTATCTTGATTTGCGCCGCCAACCAACAATCTGTGCCCAAAAGGAATCACCACCTTAAACCACAAGGAATCGAAGAATAGTTTGACGAGCATAGTTGTAAGTTTTGGTGAGAGCATTCGAATGATTATAAGTTTGTATATAGTTTATTACTTTCATTAATTTCGTTTCTGTTGCTTCCAAAACGCAGCATCTTTTAAGAACGCCTTCAATTATTCTTTGGAGTTGGACCCAAGGAGTCAACATTATCTCCGAAGAACTCCATTTATTACTTGGAGTTAAGAAGCCATTTTTATATCAAAATGCAGCTTGACATTTTCTCTTTTTAATGCGTACCATGAAATTAATGTTGCTTTTCTAAAATATTTTTAACACGTTTTAGAAGAAGTATAATTTTCCAGATTTTTTGCAGATTCAAGTAAATTTTTTCGCGAAACATCGGTTGTATCATTCGATATCTAATACCTGGGGAGGATTTTTATTTATTGTGAAATCGCTCTTCGTTATAGAGAAATAAGCTGAAATGTTTGATTCTACGGCTTGCATAGTTCAAGAAATGATGGATTATTTGATTTCTGCAAAAATGACAAGATTTTGAAATCTTTGAAAATTTTTGAAATTTTGAAAATGATTCAATTTGTGAAACCGGGATTGCGCTTGTTTAGAACCCTAAAAACGTATTTCGGAAAGTTTCATCAAATCTCATCTTGATTTACGCCGCCAACCAACAATATGCGGCCGAAAGGAATCACTAAAATAAACCACAAGGAATCGGAGAATAGTTTGAAGAGCATAGTTGTAAGTTTTGGTGAGAGCATTCGAATGATTATAAGTTTGTATATAGTTTATTATTTTCATTAATTTCATTTCTGTTGCTTCCAAAACGCAGCATCTTTTAAGAACGCCTTCAATTATTCTTTGGAGTTGGACCCAAGCAGGAGTCAACATTATCTCCGAAGAACAATGTGAAGTTTGACTCTACGAGAGATAGTAAAATGCTGTGGTCTCACATGAATTTAAGATCCCGAAGATTACAGGTGATTCCCATGGTGTGCGATATCGGAAGCAAATGGACCCTGGCCTACTCAACAAAATTAAGGGCAATAATAATTTACTTGAAGTCTCAGAAAAACAATAACGACGCAGAACTTACTAATCCAGATAAAGGATAAGGATTTATAGCATAGAAAATCGTTTAACTAAAGCAACAATTTTGAGAACACAATCCAAAAATGTCAAGTTTATTAGCTCCAACTAATCCTCGCAACTGGATTTGACTCCCCCAGACAGAGCGAAAAACACGACCCAACAACTTAAACTAAATTTTGACAATTAGCTGAACAGCCTGTGTCTCTACACAAATGTTGAAAATTCATTGAGCATCTGCTAAGCTCATTTGCATAAATTTGTGTCTTTTTGTCTGACTAACTTCACATAATACCCCCTCTTTTGGCCCCGTGCGGCCTCGGGCGGGTTAACATAATTATACCAACAGATAAAATAGGATTACCACAGCTACAATAGGTTACTAGTAAAGGTAAAATATTTGTTTACGATATAGGTAAGAGTAAAACATGCACAACAGGTTGGGGCCAACCCAGGTAAAACCACTCATACATTATATCAACATTACTACAACTACCTACATACATTAACATTACTTCTGCCAAGAGTACATAATATATGAGTGTGCCACTAGGCACACTCTATGTTATCAGAGCAAAAACTATGCTCTGCACCCTAGTGAGTGACCCCCCCCGCAAATCAGTACCTAGTCGAAACGGAAGTACGCTCACTCACTCTATGTTTATATGCTTAAGCTCGAAAACACAAGCAGTGCGTGCGCGAATTTGGTGCCTGCTTCGAGCTTTAGAACACAAACATAGCGCACGAAATGCTTTGAAGTGATGGGTCTAATTTGCGGGAGGGGGGGGGGGTGGGCCGTTAGCGAGCAGAGCATAGTTTTTGCCCTGATAACATAGAATGTGTCTAGTGGCACACTCTTATATTATGTACTCTTATTTCTACGTACTAAACATTGCTATTACAATTTAACATTACTTCTACGTACTAACATTGCTATTACAATTTAACATTACTTCTACCAAGAGTACATTATAACTAAGAGTGTGACAAGCGTCACGCTCTTAGTTATCAAGCGAAAAACATCATCTGCACAATAACGGCTGACCCCCCACAACTGAGTATGTGCACTTCAAATATTTTTGCCCGCTATGCCTACGTTCAAAAGCTCAAAAACACAACTAGTCAGTTGGTTCAATGTGCGTCTGTAGCGAGCTTTAGAACGAAGGCATAGCGGGCAAAAATATTTGAAGTGCACATACTCAGTTGTGGGGGCGGTCAGCCGTTATTGTGCAGATGATGTTTTTCGCTTGATAACTAAGAGCGTGGCGCTTGTCACACTCTTAGTTATTATGTACTCTTGCTTCTACGTACTAACATTGCTATTACAATTAGAACACATAGCTACTACAGCAAACGACTACAGACTAACTATCTAACATTTTACATTACAATTATTGTCCAAATCGTACTACAACGTGGGCTAAAACGAAAAGAGAGAACTACGTATACACTACAACAAATACAAAACCTGACCAAAGCCGCTCAAACACCAGGGGCTGCAAGGTTAGCTCCGACACGAAACAAAAGGAGAACAAGCAATATTTTCTGCAAAAGGCTTATGGTACCGGAGGAGGTACATTTTTCATAAATTGTAGGCCTGCTGCGCAGCATATTAATATTTTAGCAAGAACTTATCTGACTACCAATAAAATGTCTACAACAGAGAAATCTGTGAAGAAAATGCGCCAAATCAAGTGAACCTATGTCAGACTATATGCATGAAAATGTGAAATCTTAAAGCATAAAAATTATCGACCAAAATATTCTGTTGCCTGCGGAACGGAACGAAAAAGAATAGTTTATGGGTTTTGATGTTTCCTCCCATTCTTCAACCGTTCATCGCTAGAAATTTATGATGGCTGAGCTATAAATTAGAACTAGATCAAACCCAAGTTTTGTTTTCACTTGCTGCAAGTAAATTGTTAAAGAAACAAAACTGCAAACATTAGATTAGACCATTTCCGGTTTTGTTGACTAAGAAAATAAATCAGAAAGACTGGTTTAGCACATACACGTAATTCACGTGTGGAAACAGTACTTTTAAGAATTCTAAGTACAAATCATACCATCCCTATCTTAAAGCACATAAGATGTACATTTATGTTAAAATCTATGTTCTGCGTGGAGTCTGCGTGCAAAACGGAGGGCTGAGCAAATTTAAGATACCTGCTGCGCTGAGGCGCAGCAGGAAAAATAGAGAACCACAATATATAATATACCAAACAAAGCGAAATTACTGAGCAAACAACGGACAATGGAATTCTGCAACGATTATACAAAAGTAGCAGCCAGAATGAAATGATAAGTAAGTAACAATGCCAAAAACAAAACACAATAATTAGTTAAACAAAAGTAAAAAAGTGATCATTGAGCTGCAATTTTAAAGAGTAAACATAGAAAAATTTAGAAAGAAAGATAAAAAATCAAGAAACCGTGCAACCTAGTTAGTACTAAAAACAAGAAAAACAGATATATGCCAGCACCGACAGATACAACGGCCAAGCCGAGGTAGCGGGCACCCAAGAAGAAAAGAATAGAAATTAATCATCTGAACCCCAATTTTGAAATTTAGTCCCAACGGCTCCTTCCCCTAAATCACAACCAACAACATCAGAACGCGAAAAACCTAATCACCAAAACAATTATGTGCAACGGCAATCACAAAATTGGGGTGGGGGGAAAATCACGGGTGTGCAGAAGCGGGGACATTGGCGGTATACTCCCCAGCACCGCAACTGTTGCTGTTACATTCATCGAATCGTTCACAAAAGCACCACTCTACCTGGGTCTACGTCGCTGAACTTGCGTCTTCGCCAGGTCTCGCGAGGACTCCTGAGTCCACCAACCACCTCCAAGCCGAACCAGAACAAAAAGTTCGATGGGACCGGGCAAGCAGAAACAAATGGCCAACTGAGCCGTGAACCACTTGGCCGGCAATCCAACGGCGGCGGAAGGCCAACATCCCAACAACCAGAACCAGAAAACCCAACAGACCAACCAACAATGAGTGGTCGGACCAAGCGACCAATTAGCCCAGACAGGGCATCATCCAGATAGAAATAAAAGTTCATGGCACAGAGTGCCCACAAAATGTTACCGTGGCCAGATAAGCAGAAAGGCCAAGCGACCAAAGCCGCTCTAGATAAGGTCCATGGCCACGCAATCCGTAGAGAAGAGACTGGTGCAAGCCCAAACCAGTAGACCAACCAGCCCCAACAAACCACCGGCGAGCATGGCGGCAACACTGCCACGACAGACTCCAAGTGCCAAAGCAGAAACCGGCTCAACCCAATCACCCCAACCATCAGAGCGACCAATCCTGGGGGGCACACCCGGCACTTCGGATGGGGGGTCGCCACCGGCATAGAGAACAGGTTCAGCTAAAACACAAGAAAAAGATTAAGGCATCGATTATAAAGCACAAAAGAATCAGTGGATTGAATGACAAGAAATCAAAAAGACAAGTACAGACGACACATAGTTACAGCCCCACCTATGGCTTTAGTAGCTCCAGGTCCTCTGAGAATGTTGCAGTCCCGATCGACAGAGGAAACACCCCCGAAGGACTGTGCTTATCAAAGAGAGTCTCAACGGCTACTACGAAACTGAATCAAAAAGAAAAAGAATGTTAAAGAGCGTGCGACCCATCTCCTCGGTGTGCAGAGACCTGAGCGGCCCGCAATTTAACACTCCAAAAGATAGTGTGAAAAATAGATAACCCAAAAGTAAATAAGTTTAAAAAATATGATAACGCCGCAAA
>JASAND010018091.1:0-37519 GCA_030248195.1 Trissonchulus latispiculum
TTTTTCGTGATCATCTCTGATTTGGGTCTTGGTGCCATTTCAGAAACCTGAAATGTGCAGCTTGAACATGCAAGTTATATGTTAAGTGCATCTTTCATTTATGTTCCAGTAGTAACTGCGCATTTGCACTTAAATGAAAGCGAACAAATTACACGTTTTAACCAATACTTGCAATCTATAATTTTTTTATGTTGATCGTTCTTGAGTATATATGCAACTTGCACTTGCAGTGCACATAGTTCAGCCCATTTGAACTGAACGATTGAATCGATTCAAGCTTTAACATTTTTGTAGAATTTTATGACAAGATTCCCTGAGACACAGTTTGTGCACAGCGCGAGTTTTTGTATCTGTGTGACATATCGTATATATGTGTGTTGAAATTCAGATGCCCGCATGGATTATCTACCAAACATTTTTGGCAAATCTTTTGAATATAAGCTATATAATTTGATTATTTCGATACCTATGATAGATGTGGGCCTTATCAGCTGTATGCCGTACATTTGAGGAAACATAAAATTGGGAAAATAGTATTGGCACATCTTCATGTTTGTATTTGTCGTTGCATTACAAATGTAGTAAAGACTGAATTAAGCATAAGCTTCCTACAATATTCTTAGGTAATTATCCTGACTGTCCTTACCAGTTACTCAGGAGATTGATAAAAACAGGAGTTATTAATGAAAATCATCGTTATGATTATTGTCATCTTCAATGTGCGCTATATTCATTTCAGATTTTTCTTCGAGTATCAGCCATGAACGCTGAGGAAGTTGAAAATAACAATGAAAAAGGTAAATGTTAGCGATGGGTTGTGCTCTATGACCTCATGTGTACCAGTAACTATAAATTTAGAGCAATGCAAAATTTTCAAGTCAAGTAGAAGAGAAGAAATTAATTCATTTGTCTTACTGTAATCATATAAGTTATTTAAAATTGAACCGATACACCGTCACATACCTCTGCTGGCGCATGAAACCCGCTCACAGTCGCTTTTTGTAACAGGCGCAAACCCCTGAGAAACAATGCAGAAAGAACTTTTGCACGTACTTCAGGGTGCTCATTTAGAGCAATGCTGTATTCGTTAATGTTCTTCCCAAAATTCTACTGCCAAATACATTGAGGGACTATATTCATTTGATCTTAATTCTGTATTTAACCAATGTTATTTTTTAGAGAGCCAAGAAGCGAACAAAAATATCGCGAAACCGTTTAAGAAGTCTGGTTGTACTCTTGTTTGTGCACAGATACTAACATCCTTGTATCGCAGATTTATTCACTGGACGCGATCAGTTAAAAGCTGGATGGCACAGGTTTGCGATGGTTAACTTTTTTTGACTGGAATCACGAGAATAGGAGGCATGATATCTTTTTTCCATTATCAATGTAATGTATAAGAACTCCTTCTAGTGAATTGGTAGTTCACTCAGCAGTTATCGGAAAATTGCCAGGCCACATGAGGGCCATTTTTGGGGTCGCAGGTGCTGGAGTGACAAATTGCAAATTTATTTAATTGTAATAGTAATGGCCACAATGTTAATAAAATTGCTCCTTCTACCAATGTTTTAAGAGCGACTGGGTTGAAGGGAAAACATTTCCATAAAGAGAGGTTGTGGCCTCATTCCTGAGAGAACTTTTTTACAAATTTTTTCGAATCATAACCTACTAATCTGGTAACTAGCCAGACCTAGCTAATGTTTGGAGTAAACCGAAGATTCACTGTATTGGCTTGAATCAATTTATGTTCCCGGATTCTTGTAGAAATGGTGAAGATATATATACTGTCGGAGCAAGGGGTTCTAATCTGCACTCCTCGAAATTATGCGTTTATATAGGATTATGATGCGTTTTGACTTCGGGATTTCATTGTAACAGCGGACTCAAACTATGTTCACAATTCAAACATTAGTCTCTCTGCGTATGTAGATTGGATCTAAACGATTGTTTCATTTTCACGTTTACAGTTTTTAATTGTTGTTTGACTAAAATTTTGGACCCATATCTTTCGTATTTCTTCCGGCGAATTCTTGGCACTAAGTTTTTAAAAGCTAATTCTTAGTAGATTTTGTTTAATAGAGTGCCTGGCTGACTAGATAGCTACTAACAGTAACTAAAAATCCGAACAATAACCTGCATCGTTTTGTTAAATATTTCTTAATTAAAGAATCAGAGAAAGTTGCCCACCACCAACCACCCGAAAACATCGGGCACCTGGCGGGATTCGAACCCGCGGCCTCCTGGTCTCCTAAGCTAGCTCAAAAATTGTTATGAAAAGTGTAAGTCGCCCCAAATGTATACTGGCACATGCCTTTACCCTGTTTGATTATACTGTTTTTATTATTTTTAGATTCTTATTCCTTGTCTCTTCTTGTTGCTTGATTGTATTTTGTATAAATATTTATCTACATCCTCTTCTACTGTTTCCTCAATGCGTCTGGATGTTGACCGTTACAGCAGCCCTCATTACATACTATTTAGGTAATTATACAGTATGCCAAGTACGCTTTGCATAACTTGCAACAAGCTTAAGGCTTTGCGTCACCTGCCACACTATTGTTCTTAAAGCACACTTCAGTTTAATAACCAATTGTTTGGGTGACCGTTTCCCGTGACAGATTCAGATATACATTGGACGAGTTCTTGGTCTATCCAAGCAAGGATGCCTATAGCTCCATTTATATCGAAGACATGCTATCTGGCACTTTTAACATTATCAATCGAATTCTGAAATTGCTTCCACCCGCCACCTCTGAACCGGATACGTCTCATAAAACGACAATGATTTATTGACTGGATCCATTTCTCTCCAATTTTTCGAGTTAACGTTTATAAGATCCTCCAATGGTGGAAAACTAAAGTTACAGAGACACCTATCAAATTTCTACAATGGGTTAGATGACCGCTGAACGTTATTACACAGGACTTAATTGAATTTAAAACTGTAAACCCCTTAACCTCTTTGTGCGCACTCAGCAAGCTAATCTTAACGATTTCCTGTTTTACCTAATTTAATGGTTTGTAACTTCAGTTAAATGGATGGACAGTATTAAACAAATTTAATGCATACGCGGCTTAATTTAAGCTAGCTTTCTACTATCGTACGATCAAACCTGCAAAACGTGTAGTGCTACAAAATTATGAGTTGGCTTCAAGTAAGGCAAGTAGCAGGTAGCACTACTTCCGAAAACTCGATTCGTTATGTCCATTGCAACCAAAATGCAAGGTAATGTCAACCCATTTTCGCTACTAAAACCTTAATACCTTTACGGAAAGGATTCATCTAATCTCAGCATATCCGAGAAGGTTTGTAGTCCAGAATATCGATGGCTAGCTTGTTGAAAACTGACATGGATCTGAGTCTCGAAATCTTCATAATAAATAAATCTGGTTAAAACCTGCTAACATGGAAGTGAACGAGAAGCATCAAGCTTTACGTATATCTTGCAACAAAGGGAATCCTCTGCACGTTAACGGCTGAACACAGCCCCTGCCTCCGCTAATTGAATTCTAATGAATTTAACAAATTCCACCGATATGCTTGTGTTTAGAGTTAAAAAAAACCTTATTTGGACGACCACCCCAACGCTAATCTAGCATTGAAAACTTTTTAACCTACCTTCTGGCCACTGTTATTGTAGTATTCGGACGCCACCCTCATTGAATGCATCCCTGTCTGTTGGCCAGAAAATTCTGCTCAGCTCTGTACAACCTCCTGGACTAGGAACTGGCTGTGTCAGACATAAGGAACGCTTAAGGTAATCTGATACTTTGTGTTTGGTCCGGTTAAATTTCTATTGCAACTACTGTATCAATCTGTCTGTAAATTAATAACAGAGTTCATGGGTTCCGAGGGTGAGGTTGTCCCATGAATATTTAGGGGGACAGCTTAGACAGAAAGTTTGGCGCGTATTCCTACCATGCGCAAAAACTGATGTTATACATAGAAATAGGAATTTGTTCAAAAGCCTGCAAAAACCCGTTTAGTTTTGAGATGAATGTCATGCAGAGTCAGACTTCATGAATAACTTAGAAATTCAACTAAACTATTTCTTGGAGAAATTTTTTTAACGTCCTTATCTCAAAATCCAGTTCACCAGTCATTCCCACTTGTTTAGTTTTCATTTCTTTTGACCAGGTAGAACCAGCGTTGTCTGAGTCTGATACCTGTTTATCTGTCTAACTATTATAAATTAGTCGGCAATGGCAAACAAAAAATTAAATAGCATAAATTAAACAGTAAAATTGTTGAAATGAATGAAAGATTCAGATCAAGCAGTATAACTAATCGTTAGCACTATCCCTGAACGATTTTTCCTTTTCCTGCCTCTGAAGCTGTTAAATTTGGGGTAATGTATGTGTGCTTAGGGGCCTCCGGTTCACCCTCCTAATTCGCCTCCAGCACTTATGTCTGGCCGCGGCGTTTCGCCTATATTTTTTGGGTTGCCGCTTTTTACACAAAAAGGCAACCCTTTCATCTGGGTATGTCCGTTTATTTATTATTTATTATTATTCCCGTGACCACCCCTTGTCCCCCCCTCTAACTTTTGCTAGCGTGGACCGATTTGGCTGAAATTTGCCGTGGGGGTTGGGGGTGGGGTGAAGTGTTGACTGAAGCGCGGGGGGCTCCCCCCGTTGCGGTATGCGAAAGTACTCGATACGGTGATGCTGCATATGGTCAAAATTGAAATATCGGAAACCACCCAATATGGGGCTTATTCGAAAGCTCTCGTTGAGTAGATAAAAAGTTGTAATAGGGCCAAACCGTCAAAGTGTTCGAAAATTGACTTACGGAGCTTCAAAGAGGTCAAAAATGGTCAAAATTGGCCAAAATGACTCAAAATTGAAAGTAGCGGAAACCGCCCAATATGGGGCTTATTCGAAAGCTCTCGTTGAGTAGATAAAAAGTTGTAATAGGGCCAAGCCGTCAAAGTGTACGAAAATTGAGTTACGGAGCTTCAAAGAGGTCAAAAATGGTCAAAATTGGCCAAAATGACTCAAAACTGAAAGTAGCGGAAACCGCCCAATACTGGTATCATTCGAAAGCTCTCGTTGAGTAGATAAAAAGTTGTGATAAGGCCAAGTCGTCAACGTGTACAAAAATTGAGTTACGGGGCTTCGAAGAGGTAAAAAATGGTCAAAATCGGCCAAAATGGCTCAATATTGAAAATATCGGAAACTGTCCAATATGGGGCTCATTCGAAAGCTCTCGTTGATTAGATAAAAAGTTGTAATAGGGCCAAGCCGCCAAAATGTACGAAAAATGGTTAAAATCGACCAAAATGACCAAACATCTAAACAACTCTAAACATGGTCAATACGGTACTCTAATGAGAGCTCTGGATACGGACTACACGAATCAGACTATACTGGGTCACAAAGGTGCCTCTTTTGGGAGATATGGCCATATATAAACGGAAAATGCAGCGGCAACCCATTCTCGCTACTTCGCTTGTTTATTGTTGCTTCACGTTTGTAGTCCTTAAGAGGGTTGCTGGGATAAGAAGTGATCCAATATGTGATCCAGGACGAGCCAAATCCACGAATTTAACGGCTCCCATGGCAAGAACAGGACAATCATCTGGAGATACAGACGCCACGATACCTCTAAGAACCTATTGGTCAGAACTAATCGTTAACAATCGCAGCTCTTTTCATCCACCCTGACCACTACTGAATGTATCTCTGGAGAAGGGGCAATTTGTTCTCCTAACATTTTGATGTTCTTAGGAATAGCTAAAGCAGCTCTGTTGTTTCAGACAGGCAGAATGTTTGCATCTTGCTTCTGATTCCGTGATAAAGTCCAACTACAGCGAAAACGTTTTTGTATCAGGTAGTTGTCCCTGTGGACCAAACGCAGAGGAGCCTTGTGGTAAGACGGCTGCCTTCCAAGGTATCCAACCTCCAAAGCTGGAGCTTGGAACTGATAACTACTTAGTAGATCTTACTCAACACAGTACCACTGACTGGTTACAAAATGGGAATATCAAGGAATGGCTACGCTCGTTTGGTGGCTTCTCAATGGCAACATCCAACCAACCTCAACCGTATGATAAGTTGAGAAAAATACAGGAATCGTTAGCTCTAATTTGGGATAATGCTACGACAAACGTATCTTTGGTCAACGGGACGCGTCCCGTGTATTTAGGAGAGTCAGTCGAAACTCTTACCAAGATATTGATATCAACGTTGACAACCGAAGACAGCATACAAGTAAGAGTTCGATACTAACTGAATTCGCTGATAGTAGATGTCCTACCAAAGCTTATTCTAAGGGAAATGGAGGGGCTACTCGTTGAATAAAACATTGGTGTTCAGGACATGGCAGCATAACAATCCTAGGTTTGCTTCACAATTAAGTTTTGTAACAAATTTTCGTCGAGTTTTCATTAACTGATGTTGTCAGAACAAAACGTATTATATGGACAAACTTTCCCTTTTCCTGTTTGTTGAGTGCGTTCAGGTTGCGTACTTAAGTTTATCAGTGATAAATGTATAACTTTGGCCAGAAATATTTTTTTAGTTTTTAATTCATTTTTCTCGCAATGAATGAATTGTGAAGGTTGGTGGTTTTACAGATGAACATTGTAAATTAACAATTTAATAAAAATAATAGTCACTGAAACTATATAACACAAGTAGTGCCCTTGGTTCAACCTGAACATATAAACAATGGCTGGCCTCAGGGTCTACAGAGGTTAAAGTAAAACAACTCCTCTAAACGACCTTTAACTCCACCAGAAGCCAACTTAAGGTGGTGATTCCTTTTGGAGACATCAACTTTGAACCCTTATTACTCATTTATTCCTTGGAGGTAAGAAGCCATTTTTATATCGAAATGGTGCTTAATATTTTCTCTTTCTAATGAATACAGAGAACCTAACTTTAGTTCTCTGAAATTATTTTACTGCATTTTCGAAGTAATTTAATTTTTCCAGATTTTTGAAGACAAAAGTGAATTTTTTCGTGAGGCGTCGACCATATCATTCGATTCTACTATCAAATAGCTGGGGACCCTTTTTAGTTATTATGACATCGCTCCTCGTTATAAAAAAATTAGCTAAAATGGATGCGCAACCTGGATTTTACCTACTTTTCTCACACTTGGCAAGCGACCGCTTTGGCTAGAAAACAGCAATCGGGGCAACTAAAAAAGGGTCCCTGGGTATTTTTGTGTAAAACAAGTCTAGTAAGTGACAACCCTCTAGGTTGCATTGTAAATGCTCCACAATCGCTGGAAAAATTTGGTCATGTTTCTGCAAAAACTACATTTTTTATGATAGCAGGGTACGGGATAGCAGTTAGAAGATTATGTATAATGCCAGAGATAATCGGCCTCGACGAGACCTTCAAATTGACACCCTAAGTTTAATTTTACGGCTTGCGTAGCTCAAGAAATGGCGGATTATTTGATGTCTGCGAAAACGGCAAGTTTTCACCGCCAATTTAAGAAAATTGGCTATATCTCACACTAGAGAAGAGCTAGAAAGTTGCTTCCAAAAGCACAAATGTTGAACTCAATGAGATCTTTCAAATAACTATAGTCACAACTATGCAGTTGCTGCTCAACTGTCGGAAATCGGCGAAAACCGTTCTGAACGGAAATCTCGAGATTTTGAAGCGGGATTGCGCGGAGGGTGTTAGAACGCCAAATTAACTTATTTTGGAAAGTTTCATCAAATTTCATCTTGGTTTGGGCCGTCAACCAACAGTATGTGCCCAAAAGGAATCACCACCTTAAACAAAAGAATAAGAGGCAGACCGACTGCCTTGATAGAACAGCAAAACTGACTGGCTAGAAGTTACTTGCTAACAAAACTAAGATTCAAAGAAAGTTAAAGTTCTAATGTCAAGAGTTGCTCAGGCAATTCTTAACTGAAGGAATTCGTAGAAGTAGCATTTCAAAATGTGAGCCAATATTCCAGGAATTAGCGGGTAGAGCAGAGAAAAGTATCTGATGCAGTGTGCAATAGATAAAACTGCAAAAGTCAAAACTAAAGTAAAAACGAAACAAAAAGAACGAATCCCCCTTTGAAAAAGGGATCGTCTCCTGACGTTCTACAAAGCAAAAGAAATCGCTCAGGCAAAAAAAACAGTTCTCTCAAGAGTAAAGAGGTCAGTAAATCATTAACATGCGTCATCGCAAGATGGCGAAACTACAGTAAATCAACAATTAGTGAAAACAAACAAAGAAACAAATAAACAAACAAATACAACAGTAAACTAAGGCAATTAGTTCAGTATGTCTTCTGCTATGATCATTACAATCAGTCATCAGCAGGTGATTAGATTCCACACAGTCATAATAAAATTGGAAATGACCAAGAAATGTCGCAAGTGTCAGGTACCAATAGCCAATGGTATGACGAAAGAGCACGCGGTCCCAGCCAATCAAATAAATATTAAGATAGGCAATGTATATACAAGTTGGAATAGTAACGGTTAAGGGTAATGTGAAGCTGTTATTAATGAAATAAGTACCAACATAATAGGAGACAAAAAAGGCCCAAGGCAATACAGTCAAAAGATTAGAAATTCTATCCGATTTTACAAGTCCCAGGATCCATGGTCATTGATAATGTATGGCGGCAATGGATCGAGGAACTACGAAACGACCATAGTAACAACACTTGGACAAGCAAACAAAGTGATTTCTCGACGTATCCCCATAGTAGAAGATCGTATGGTCTAGTCACCAACAGCTCGGGCTGCTGGCGGCGCCCAGAAATCAAAGCAACCTGAGCACTTGTAGAACAGCAAATTGCAGAATTGGCACAGTACCGAACTCCAGTGCTGGCGACTGCAAAGGAGGTGCGGCAACGATCTGCTCAGGCAGATGTTGAACCGAGTCCTCCTGGCACTTATTTCTTCGTCATTTAGCCCTTCAACATCCAGCTGTAGATTCCCAGTAAAACCTGCTGGTGGGAAAGCCGCAGATGGTCCGACTGCTCTAGGGGATAGGTCAGTCAGGCTGAGTCTGTAGCAACCTCCGGGTTAACACCGGGTGACGGATCAGAATTGCCCACGACAGAGGCTCTTGGCGCCCACTTCCTTGGCGACATCAGCAAACACGTCTAATAATAGTTCCATTGCCTCATCATTCACCTGGAAATCATCGGGAATAGATAGCTCGTAGGAATTGGTTGAGTCCGCAGGCGCTCCTAAGAGCTCGCTCTCGGAATCTTCGTCTTGAAGTGCATCTGGTCTCCGTCCGCCGATAGCCATCATCGGTATGTTGGTGTGACTGAAAGTCTGAAATAGGATGCAAACATGTAGTTTTAGTTTGATTGTAAGCTAATCAGGAGCCTGTACATAAAATAGGGACACACGCTCATAACGTATAAAAACATTAGAAAAAGACATTTTGCTCAATAGATAGATACATCTAAATAAACAGATACAACATAGCTCAACTAAATAACGCAACATAAAACTAAAATCATAAAAACTAAACAATACATTTATAGATATTTAAATACCGCAAATACACAACATGCAAAGGAGTACGTAAAAAGAGATCTATACAAGCACAAAACAATAGCGAAGATGCAAAAACACATGCAAAAGTGTCAGATCAATCATGACACAAGATAGCGTCATGTACTATGAATATATATAAGTAACAAATGCAGTCAAAAGATACAAATAATAAAAATTTGTTAGCACGCCATGGACTTCAAAATCGGGCCGAGAAGTAGAATATTAAAACTGCACAATAGTACACTCATAATAACAAAAACATCACTGTGCACTTAACAGGTAACAGGTAGGTGATTTAAACAGGCAATCAGGCGTCTTTCTGGTCTTTTTTTTCCTTGGTGCACATCTCAGGCTGCGAATCAAGGCAGAATTGAAGAAGCAAACTATAAATAAAAGGAAGCCAAGTCTAGGTAACCCAACGATCAGAACAAATTACATTCTTGATAACTGAGGAGGTTCAGGCCGTTCTGGCTCGATGTCTGCGTGCATATTCAACACAAAGGCTTGCTCCATATAAAGTCTATAACACAAAACAATGAAGCCTGTAGTTTTAGCTGAATTGTAGCATTGTTGTCCTGGACTCTCTCCAACAGGACCAAGCTTATGTGCTTCTTTAGCCACACTTTGCTGCGGCAAAGTATGATAATTCTCATTCAAGGGCAATGGATGCGACGGTGGCCTATACAGCCAACGAAAATTTTGAGCGGGGGTCAAAAAATTTCCAATTAGACTTGTTTATTGTAATTTTGCATGCATACACTTTTCTCAACTTTCTCAAGCAATTACTTTAGCTAGAAAACGGCAATCGGGCAACTAAGAAAGCTCTCGGGGTGTTTTTGTGCAAAACACATCTGCTAAACGGCAATCCTCCAGCGTGCATATTGAATGCTCCACAATCGCTGGAAATACTTTGCAAAAGTTTGCAAAAACTACATGTTCAG
Organism: Trissonchulus latispiculum; assembly: GCA_030248195.1. Classification (NCBI taxonomy): domain Eukaryota; kingdom Metazoa; phylum Nematoda; class Enoplea; order Enoplida; family Ironidae; genus Trissonchulus; species Trissonchulus latispiculum. Next base: position 10,422 of record JASAND010018091.1, read on the forward strand.
TATTTACAACCACAGAAATGCCTGTTGGGTAATGATCACACCTAGCTGGTCTCTATGTATCCGTCAAATCGACACGGTGATAATTCCGTATACGCACACTAGCACTGAGACTCAATGCATCTAATTCTGTAGACGCACACTAGAATTTCAGTTACAGTTTAAACTGGTCAGAGTGACCTTTTGCTAAAGGCATCTAATTCCGTAGACAGACACCTGTTGAAAAGTAACACTAATGAGAGAATTTTTTTGCTGTCGGAAATTAAGTTAATGAAATATAAAAAGTAGGAGACTGTTTTACTATAGCTACACCGTATCAAACAAACAACATAATAGTGCTTTTCAACAACAAACAAGCAAGCAAATTTCGGACCTGCCTGTCTGAAATCGATAAAATCCATATAAAATTCAAATCCAATAGCATAATTTCATTATGATTAGTAACCGTATGAAATATATAGTCATGCGAAACTCTGTTTCTAATTTGTTGTTTGCTGACAAGTTTCTTTCCTGACTATTGCTTGCCTGTTTCTTGTTTGAAAACCACTATTATGTTATTTGTTTGATATGCTGTAACTACATATTATAGTAAAACCACTTTCCTACTTTTTATATTTCATTAACTTAATTTCCTAAAACAAAAAACTTCCCTCATTAATGTCACTTTTCAACAGGTGTGCGTCTACGGAATTAGATGCCTTTTGCAAAAGGTCACTTTGACTTAAACTAACTGAAATTCTAGTGTGCGTCTACGGAACTAGATGCATTCAGTGCACTCAAGTCTCAGTGTAAGCGTGAGTATACGGAATTATCACCATCGACGCCTTTATTTTAATTTTACGACGTGTATAGCTCGAGATGTGCTGGATCATTTGAATTATTTATGATTGGTTATTAATTATAGAATAATTGTTTTTACAAAAAATGGCAAGTTTTGACGCAAAAATATGAAAGTTGGCTATACCTCACGATAAAGAAAAGCTAGAAAATTGCTTCAAAAGGCAAACTCTAGGGCGTAACGATTAATGAGGCCTTTCGAATGAGTATAGTTGTAACTATGCAGCTGTTAGCCAGCTGTCAGAAATTTGCTAAGTTCACCCCGAAAGGAAACGCACACTTTTCAAAGCGGGGCTAGGCTGAGGGTGCTATAACACTAAAAGAACTAATTTTGGAAGGTTCTATCAAATTTGAACTTGATTCGGGCCGTGCTGCGTGCGCTAGCAATACCCCGAAAAGAAACTCCACCGTAATTAGTATATGTAGTTCCGAATACAGTTTATAGAGACATTAGAAACCCCAGAAACTCCGAAATTCAGACATTCCAGAACCCATGCACTCCCAGCAAAACTTAAAACTAGATAGTTGCAGATCAAATCTCTTCAAAAAAGTTAAGAGCCCCCAAGAACATGGTTGGGCGAGACCTAAACTCCACCGAAACCGAGTCCAGGGTGTCAAGACCGAGACCAAAACTATCCAAGTCTCGGCTTTTGGGCGATTTTTCTTGGGGCTCTTGGGTTTCTCGGACCAAGAACCCCCTACAAAAATTCAAATCTAGACATATATATATTTATATATATATATATATATATATATATATATAAATACACTATATATATATATATATATATATATATATATATATATATAGCAGTCGTTTTCTGATTGGATCGAAGTAAGCCGCGATGGGTAAAAAAATAGAATTCGCCCAAACTTTGCCAGTTCGAGGGTCCTAGGGAATGTACTAACGTGGCAAAATATTATCGCATTCGTTGCAGCCAGTTTCGAGCAATCGTGATTTGTATTTGGGAGCCCTGACTTCGGTTTTGGTGCAGCAACTGTGCTAATATTTGGCCTCATAGCTCTCTGCTCACTTTGGCTAGGAAGATGGTTTATACATCGTTCAAAAGCTCTTTCTGGCTTCCAAAAGGCTTCCAAACGACCTACATTGAGTTGTTGTGGGTGCCTTAAATTCTGACTTCAACGTCAAAACATTGGCAGTAACCAAGAAAACTTGCATTCACGAAATGCTACGTTTGGAATTATTACAGGCGCTCAGTAAAACAGCTAGATATAATTTTTTGTCTAGTAATAGTAAGGTATGTTTGCTATAACTGTGCAAAATTTCGTCGATTTTAATGATCCCTTGCGGTGTTTGCACTAATTTGTATTTAACAAGTACAGCCAGTTTCTGTCTGTGCCGCTGCTTGTGACCATCTTGGAGCAGACAGGAAAAGCCGTGGGTAATTTTTTGCTCATAACTTATCCGGGAGTGTGCAAAAATGAACAAATTTAATGATTCGTCGCGGAGTTTGTACTAAATGGTGTTAGACAGTCCAGGCTGATCAACTAAAATAAAAATTTGAATAGTACATAGAGTCATCACCTCTAAGGACGGGGTGACTAAACTTTGCCCAACTTTCTTGGATCGTCTTGATTTTTTTACATGGATACAATACCGTGTGCGTGGTCAAAATACTTGGCTGTTGGTTTCTGGCTTCTTTCTCTACAGCTCGCCAGGCACCCGAGAACTAGTCAGACCCTCGCTTTAACTGACTTCAAATATAAATATATATTTCGAAATTTTTCCCTGTTATTGGTTCAATGAAAATATCTACGCTTTGGCATACTGAGAGAAGACAGGTTCGGCAACATAAACGTTGCATTAGCTTTGGTGTAACCCTTAAGATTAGAGAGTGTTGCTAGTCGAAACTTGAAGAATCGTCGAAAGTTTGGAAAATTTTTTCTCCGAATCGAGAATTTAATTTTGGTGCGACCTCAGGAGCTAAACTCTGGTGTAAAAATAGACCCCACTCAAAAATTGTGCAAAATAGAATTCTGCCCGTGAAAAATAGTTTTACGTCATTCAAAGCATCGAAAGTGGCCGGCAAAAGCGAAGATTTGAAGATTCTCCAATAAAGATGACGATATATATGTACATCAGTCGATAATTTTTATGATTCTGAACAACTTCTGGGCACAATCGCGAATGTCTCACCTAGTTCAAGTTATTTCCGAAAAACAGAAATTTCATTGCTTGAAAGGACCAATAAATTACCTACGGGATTCTATGTTCAATGGACCTTCATTTTCAAAAGTTTTAAAGTCTGGTATAACTCATTCGTTTACATGTATTTTGTTGCTTATCAACTATTTACAGTTGTTTTAGTTTTGGATCGCAGGCTGTGCATGCAAGCGCTGAGTTGGTATTCAACTTAATAATCTTCAGCCATGCACTGATCTATGATGAAACTTAGATTTATTGTGGTAGTAGTAAGCCCACAAATCAGTGCTATTTCAGCCAAATCTGTCTGCTACAACTTGTGGTAGAACCTCTTGAGCTACCCTACTAAGCTACTCTTGAATTTCATGAATATAGTTTATTTTAGCTGCTTTTACGGTGATTGTAATAGCACAGAGCTTATAGAAACGATTGAAAAACCAATGAGAAACTAAATTTCAATTTTTAAGAAACAAAATTTAGTTCATTTTTATTACCTTCCAAATATTTTGTAATTCAAGTTGTCTTCCAAAAAGGTGCTTTTATTCGACTGGAGTATCATGTAGTTTTTCAAATTAGTTTTACATTTCCAAATTTACTTCTTCAAACCACATAAAACTTCTTCATAAAACCAGTAGTAAGAGTTGCTTACAAGTAGTTAAATCTTACTTGGAACGCGGCAGACATCAAATAAAATATTTGGCGCACTGGTAAGATAATCAATTGGCTGTGATCGCCTTTGTAACCAAATGGCTTTCTTACCAGTTGTAACCCTACCAGTCGCATTTCGTGAATGCAAGTTTTCTTGGCTACTGCCAATGTTTTGACGTTGAAGTCAGAATTTAAGACACCCACAAAAACTCAATGTAGGTCGTTTGGAAGCCCTTTGAAAGAGCTTTCAAACGATGTATAAACCATCATCCTAGCCAAAGTGAGCAGAGAGCTATGAGACCAAATATCAGCGCAGTTGCTGCACCAAAACCGAAGTCAGGGCTCCCAAATATAAATCACCATTGCTCAAAACTGGCTGCACCGAGGCTGCCACGTTAGTACATTCCCTAGGACCATCAAACTGGCAAAGTTTGGGCGAATTCTATTTTTTGATCCATCGCGGCTTCTACGTACTGAATCACTCAGAAATCGACTGGTATATATATAAGCATATACCCTGCTACGCGAGCACCGCTATCCGAGTACCAGGATCTCGGATGACTAGCTGGGTGTGCATTTGGTTCTCGCTTAGCTGGGTACACATGCATGTCCTCGGATGGTCGGCAATGTCTCGGATAGCGGTGCTCGGATGAATGCATGCGAGAACCACCAACTTTTTTGGAACTTTTTTAGCTTAATTAATTAGGCTGAGCTTATGCTTAAAAATGGCTTAGGCTTAGACGTGTAAAAGCCCGCTCTGTTCTAAGCCTAACACGCTCTCGGTAAGCCTAGGTGCTGCCGTGGAGGAATGCGTTATTTGGGCGTCCTCGATTGAAGGGGTTTTTACATATATATATACATATATATATAGTTACGGATCAAATCTCATTGGAAAGTCGAAAACCCCAAGAAGCCCTGCTACCCTGTGCGTGCAATATCGAAAATGATAAAATCTCTGAGTATTACCACAAAGACCCCAGGAAACAGAGCTTCAGAAAAACAACTAGTGGACCAGAACGCAGCATAAAGAAACTTTTATCTCAACATGAGCCGTTGATTTTGAAACTTTTTTGACAGATCGAAGCAAAGTGGCATGCGCCGAAGGCGCAAAATTTTTCTTGGAAGGCCTTCAGTAGCTAAAAACTTTAAGTTACTTACAGTTGGAACCCATGTCGTTCTGTTGTCCTTAGCTAATAGTTTTCCTGAAGGATATTCCCACTTACATGAAAGATGCTTTCTACCATCTAAAATATTCTAAAGACTATAATTGTTTCTCATGACATGGTATCAACGTCAAAAGTGTTTTATTGATCTTAAATTTTTAAGATTTCTTTATAGATAGAGCTTGAAATTCAAAGAGATCCACAGGAGGACAAGTAAGCATTGTGCACATGTGCTTGTTCCTTTATATAACTTTGGTCAACGGAACGCGTCTTGCCTGCATTTGTTTTTATTTTAGATCTGGTATAATCCCGACAATCAAATTAGTTTACCCATTTTTCAAAACGCCTTAGCAAATGCTATTTTGCGTTATCATATGCAGGGTATGTCTGCAAAACAGAGCTCCGGTATTCTTACCTATGCTGAGCAATTGAAGCAGAGTGTCAAAACTGTTCTTGAGCAGTCAAAGTAAGTCCAACAAACCTGGTCGATTCACATCAAAATTCCGAAAACTGTTCAGATTTTTTAAAAGTTTTTCTCGAAAATTGATAAGAATATTGAAAGTATTTTAAAATTGATAACTTTGCTGCAAGTTCAGAAAACAATGGTGAAGTTGTATTAGTATTAGCGTTAATTTATGTTTATGGTGCAAGCCTCATCGAGAATTTGCGTTTAATATACAAGCCCCCTCGAAAATTTTCCTTGGAGAGGCCCGAGCCGAACCAGAACCTATGTATGTATGATTATAAGTGTTACACTCGCACGCTAACGTCTGATCTAAATAGGCACTCAGTTGAAACGGGGTACGCTTAGGCTATGTTACGTTCTAAAACCCGAAAACATAAGCAATTGTAGGCATAATCTTTATCTGGTTTGAGGTTTAGTACACTAACGTAGCAGTCCAATAGGTTTGATTTGGTAGGGAACAATTCGAGGGGGGTCAGCTGTTAATTTGCAGAGGATTTGCAGTGTCACTATTTCAAGAGTATGCCCTTGTCACACCTTTCTTATTAAATCATTATTACATGTTATATACTCTTTGTCTTACCATGCATATACAATTAGCTCAATAGCGTTGTACAAATATTATGCTGTTGTCTCCTGTCTCCGTCGTGTAATTTCAGCACTGAACAGTGAAAGCAACACCTTGCCTGTACACTGAAAGGCCCATGGTTGGGTTCACGCCAGAACCAGACATTTCCCAAAGATATATACAGCTACATGTTGCGCTGTTTTATTATTTTATTGAATTTTTGATTTCTGTTTTTAGAGGCAAATCTACTGGAGGTTCAGCTGTGATTGTATCAGTCTTAGCGATTTCCACTTCTTCGTTTATATTATTCTATGTTATGGACCGGTCCTCAGGATCCAAGCATCTTCAGCTAACATTTGGCCTAAGGCCTTGGATTTATTTTGTGGCCAATTTTCTTTGGGAGTTTCTGATTCACTTTATCCTAATAATCATTATACTGCTATTTATGGGGATCTGTCGGTATCTCAAGTCACACCAAACTATCATTGCAACAGCGCTTGTGCTAACTGTTTTTGGGTACGGATTTGCAAACATTTCATAGATACTAACTTTTACAAGAAAGATTGCTTATTTTATAAATAGATAAGTCCTCTTTATATTTACTTGAACATTTCTAATCTAACAACTGAATAAGATGGAAACTTATTGTTATACTTAAAGTCGGCCCTCTTTCTGTACAGTCCTGAGTAGTACACATAGTATCCGGTTGTTGCACCCCAATCCCTGGCTTACGCGTCCTTCCTCACTTCCGACAACCCTTTGTCATTGTTCTCCATTTCTTGATACCCGGACGCACTGATTAGTCGTTCTATATACATCCTTGCAGTTCTTGCTTTTCCCAGTTTTGTTGCTTTATTCCTTCGACTTTCCCTTCCTTAACTAATTCTTTCCCTCCCTCTGTGTTCGTTAACCAAGGGTTGGAACCCGGCGTTGCCTATTACTGGACTTACCTGACCAGCTATTTATGTACAGCTTCTACTTACCTAGCCTAAATTACTTACCTATTCCACAGCCTACCTACCTAGCTATGTACATGTATGCGACGAGTATGCAACGAGTCGGAGCCAACTGACTGGAATCAAAATGCTTTTGCCATGCACTTTTCAACGGACCAACTGGATTTGATGTTAGGTGTTAATAAATCTAATTACGTATGTTAATTGGGTAACTATCCAAGCGAGTTAATTTGGACAAGGTAAGTTGTGGGCATGGTGAATAATAGGAGAAATAAATATGATAATTTCTATATCTACCTTTATCTTCGTGCATATCCTCCTCCGAACACCTCAGTGTTAAATTTGCAGCAGTGGTATTTAAAGTAGAAGTGGGGCCGGTTCCAATTTTCAAAACCGGTTCCGGTTCCGGTTCCCGGTTCCAAGTACAAAATTTGTAGTTACATGTTCACCATTATTTAACATTTGATGCAGGTCCCCTGCAAGGCTCGTACAATCAAAATGACAAGGCGAACCTGCAAAACAATTCTAATAAAGCGATAATAAACAATTGGGTCTTTGGATTTTAACTTTTGGCTTACTTTGAATTAACTTCGGTACAAATGCTGTTAGGATACACAGCATACATTAAAACTTGTCTTTCGTCTGATGATCGAGCAAACTGTTTCGACAATCAACGGTGCAATTATACTGGGTAACTAAAGACAGACAGTAAGTACCTTCTGAACAGAATCTTGAAAACAGCAAACGCTCCATTCAGCAAAGTGTGCTAGAATTAAGATACTGGTGATAAAATTTCTCTTATCTTAAAATTTCTTTGACAACAGTATCTAAAGATGTAAATAGTTTTCAAAAAATTTTGATGCAGTTAAAATATTTAAAAGATGAAAGCCAAATTGGAAAGAGGAACGTATATATATATACATATATATAAATATACATACACATATATATATATATGCATATATATATTAAAATTTGGCGAGGAAATACACAGCTGCTTGATTACACAAAATAGCTAACATTACATACTTTTACAGACGGTTCGTTATATGAACTTTGATCGACTTTCGTCTCAGATGCCGAAGAAGTATATAGCTTAAAAATAGGAAATTACTCAACTTTCAAAGATTTCTAGGCCTGTAAAATTTGGATTTTTCTAAAACCATGTGCCTCCATCTTGCTTCCTGATAGCACCACCTTCTGTTTACCAATTTTTTGAAAAGATATACCCGAAGGTAGCTAATTTCCGATTACATCCCAACGGGGTCTAACCTTTTCATTAATGAGATTAATCTTCGAATATATAAGCAAAACTTGCTCAAGGCTTTATTATCGTAAACGTCTGAATGAAAGTGCCCTCCGCGCTTCAACTACAGATTGGAATTGTAGAATAAAAAAGTTTAAAATTCGTTAAAATTAATTTTGACATTTACAAAACTGTATTTTGTAGTAGACAGAATAAATTAACAAAATTTGACAAATCAGAAACATGAAAACTCAAAATTACTAAATTCGAGAATAAAGGATTTCCTTAGAATAAATCTTTCCTAATTTTTTAAGCTTGTTCTAATTAGTTTTTATCTAAGCAGAAGCGTTAAGGTCACTAATGTTGATTCAAATTAACATATGAAATTTCTCTTAATTCCAAGCCTCAGCTTCAGCGAAAGCTGAAACGTGTCTCGATCACCTGAAAAGGGAAAGCGGAAAGTTAGTCCCACCATCAGTGGAAGCTGAAGCTGTGCCGTTTCCAGTTTAGGCTCTGAATTTACTCTATGTAGTTTTAGTTTCATTTTCAATTCCAATAACTGTAGATTTATTTCACTTTTAGTCTGAAGCTCTTAATTATTATCAGTTTCATCCTCCATATTTCGGTTTCAGGTCTGAATTTGTTCAGTTTCAGCTCAAACTAGATTTTAAGTTTCAATCTTAAAACGTCTAGTTTCAAAAAGATAATATAGATAAATATGAATGACAACTCTGTGAATTACAACTACGAACTTCAAATCCAGCTTTTGGAAAATTTGAACTTGCAAAAAATTAGTTCAAGCCCAATTTTAAGCGTGGAACCGGCCGGCACTAAATTCTACCGGTTCCGTTTCTGGTTCCGGTGTCGGTTCTAAAAATCCTTCCGGTTCGGTTCCGATTCCGGTTCCGGTTCCGGTTCCAACCGGTTCTAGTGGAAGCGGCCCCATCTCTAATTTAAAGTCTGACTGAGTGACAGGGGTTGCTTAAATTTGTCATTTTTTACTGATGGCTGATTGTTTTGTAAGAGATATTCTTTGACCACCCACAACTTCCGAATCACCGGTTTCAATGAACCAAAACCCGTAGGATTTCTCTCGTTATATCTACACGACGATATGCCACACGCTTAGGCTAGTGTACTCACTTAGGCCACCTGAATTTGCTCAATTCTATGTGGTTAGTTTTTCTTTTATTGGTCTATCACGTGAGATATGTTTTTAAATAATTTTACTCAAATTACAAACCAAACCAAACCAAAACCATGCAAGAGTGTCAGCTGAATTAAAACCAATTCTTGCCCTACTCAGAATAGTTACTTGACTTTGATGGAGAGTGCGTTACTGTTTCCGTTGAACTTTGTTTAGATTATGCAACATACCTGCAGTGTATTTGTTCAGCTGGCTATTTAAAGTCCCTGCGTCTGGCTTTCTATCTGTTTTTCTGCTGTCAAGTGCTCAAATAAGCCTCTACCAGTATTCATCTCCCTGGGTATATATTCTTTCTCTGTTAGTTCTTTTTTGATGCCACACTTATTTCTGTACGGTGGTCTATTTTTTTAGCGAATAAACAAAGCAGATCAAAATTTATCCGCGTCCAAGTAATAGAGCGTTATCGGGAGGCTTCAAGGTGAATTGTCTTTCCACTCCAGTTAATTACCAGTGCGATTTGCCCACGCGACGACGCCACGCCCCTCCCTACTACAGTGCGGCTACCATGTGGTATAAGCAACGTATACCAGAAACGGGTGCAGAACAGTAGAGATATCGATACTCAGTACCAATACCGGCATGAAGCAAGAGAAAAACGATGCAACTATTTCGAACACAAACCAGGAAAAGACAGAAAATGTGATCCAATAGTTGCCCATCAATGCTAGAAGGAGTAAATCTCTAGAGACGGGTGCTACAAACACAAAAATTAGTTATGTCCTATAAACGTTTAAGATGTATGTGTATGACAAGTAACAATATTAAGCAAATATCATAAAGGTGTCGCATTGTATAGCAACAGTAATCAAAAGTCAGGGCAAATGTGGTTGGATAGATGGAATGCAATACGGTAATAGAAAAAAACATGAACAATCAAACCGTGCGATTAGAAAGAACTAACCTCCGTACCGATACCGGCATGAATAAGAGGAAAAAACATGGCAGCTATCCTGAACCTAACGAAACGTAGGCGTCGACACGACGTTTTTGCTGTCATGCAGCAGGTAAGAAAAACCATGTGGGGGGAGAGGTTAATTGCCCACATGTCATCATTTAGTTTCAAAGTTTGACAACTTTTTGTCACATGAGAGTGCACAGTGCATTTAAGCGCTGGATGGTGTACAGTCTGCATTCTGCACCAACTACCAACACATGCCAGGTAAAAACTTTGAGTATAAAGTTTTTTATAAAGCTTCAAGACTACATCTTTTGCTTTTTTGAGACACAGTGAAAGAGGCTGAGCAGATTTTTACAGTTTCTTACATTTACGATGCATTATTCCTCAATAAAATAACCATTTAAAATTAAGTAACTAAGCCTTTTAGTTTGTACACTGTTTTCTCGCTTTTTTATCAGGGGACATGGAAGATAATCTTTTGCCTGTTCCCACACTTTCTTCTAAACGCTGGTCTGAACAACGTTTTCCTAGCCGAGATGATGACTAAGATGTCCACTCCTGCTAGATTACCCATGATGAATCGCGAATTATGGGAGGTCACTAACCTTGAAGGCTTGGCGCCCAAACTTTTAATTGGGATTATCGAAGCATGCTTCCTGGTCATCATAGTCTTGCTAATTGAATACGGAGTAATTTCAAAGCTCTGTCAGAGTAAAGCAAGGTATAGAAGTTTCAGCAAGAGTACATAATGATAAGAGTATGACAAGCCTATCACTCTATGCAGTGAAGGCAAAAACTATGCGATGCGCGCTAACGGCTTACCCCCCCCCACAAATTGACCCCCTCTCACACCGCCCCTATATGGGTACGTGGTCCAAACGGGGGTCGCTCACTGCTTTGCATAATTACACGCTGAAATTAACAGGGGCCCAATTTGAGGAGGGGGTGCAAGCGTGTATGCTTAACACATAGATGTACAAAATATACTAAGGGAGTGAGCGACCCCCGTTTGGAACTATGTACCCATATAGGGGCGGTGTGAGAGGGGGTCAACTTGTGGGGGGGTAAGCCGTTAGCGCGCATCGCATAGTTGTTTCCTTTATTGCATAGAGTGTGACGCTTGCCACACTCTTATCATTATGTACTCTTGGTTTCAGTAGCTTATACGGCTGTACAGTGCAACTACGTCAAAGTAGATCTTTAATCGTCTGCAACTTTTGACTTTTGCAGTTTGATTGGAAAGCTAAAAGGGAATAAAAATTTTATAAGCATAGCTAGTACATTCAGAGCAATGAGAAGGGAAGACCACCAGCGGTCAGTCACGTTGCTGTATTCCTGTTTCCTGTTTCTTTAGTCTGCTTAGGTATAAGGTACATCATTCTCCAACAGGGGATTCTTTTCAGAAAAGTGCGAATGATTATTTAATAATCCCTTCAAACGTTAAAAGTGTTTCTGCAACTTGGTTGGCTGTTGACTGCCCTCTTCCCAAACGTAGAGAGAATGTATATCTGTTTTTGGCAACCTCCACTAAAAACTGCAAATGTTTGGATGGATCGCCGTTACGCAATAGCTTAAAGGTAAGCCACACCACGTGGCTTCCATCTTAAAAATAATAAAATTAATAACGCCAAATAGGCCTATATTTTCTAGTTCGTGAGATTCTCGAGCTTGGGATGGGGCGTTGAATTCTACTTCAAATAGGTAATCCCGCCTTCATATTTTGTGGTTCTAATCAGCATGAATTTCAGACCTCCTTTCTCAAATGTTGCGGAAGATGTTGATGTCATCAATGAAAAGGAACGAATGAATCAATCCTTCCCTGCTGACTTTGCAGTTCATATCACTGGCGTGTCTAAGGTAGACAAAAAGGTTTTTACAAACAAATGTTGTGTTCACTGAACCGAAAAACTCTGAATTTCATTTAGAAATTTCGCAACTTTGCATTGAGTTTTTTGCGTTACGTTGAGTTCTTGCGTTGAGTTGAGTTTTCTTGCGTTTTCTTCTTGAGTTTTCGGACAAATTTCTAGTTTAGAGCAACGAAGTCTAGTTATTAGGCAATTGATTTAATGTGCAATGAGACTGTATATCGAGTATAAATAAACCAAAATTGTCCGCAAGATGTGGCAGTAATTTTGAAAAAATCTGAGTTTTTCGTAAACGGCCATTTTTGGATCACCATAATTGTTTTTGGCTTATAGTAACTTAGCCACTAGAGATAGCTCAAGGGTTTTAAAAGCAAATGTTAAATGTTTAGTTCAGTGCCCTCTTTTAGTTCAGTGCCCTCTTTCCAGCCATAACAATCAATTGGGAATGTCGACTACGTACTGAGAGAATAACGGCAAAAACCAAACATTTCTTTTCATATCTTTTCACCTAAAAATACAAGACTGGTTCCAGAATGTTAAAGAGCACGGAAATGATATATTTGGAAAGTTTCATTCACTTTCATAAAGAATCGTAGCCTATAGAATCCAGTTTACACAAAGCGTTATCACAACCTTAAACAGAAGTTTTGTGTGCAACAAACGCACTTAAGGTGGTGATTCCTTTTGGGCACATATTGTTGATTGATGGCGTAAACCAGGATGAAATTCAATGAAACTTTCCAAAATAAGTTGTTTTAGCGTTCTAACACCCTCTGCGCAATCGCGCTTCAAAAAATCAACATTTGCGTTCAGGGCGGTTTTTGCCAATTTCTGAAAGTTTGGCAGCAGCTGCATGGCTATGACTATATCCATTCGAAAGAACTCGTTAAACTCTACAATTTTGCTTTTGGAAGGAAATTTCTAGCTTTTCCCTATCGTGAGATATAGCCAATTTTCTTATTTTGGCGTCAAAAACTTGTCCTTTCTGCAGAAATCAAATAATCCACTACTTCTTGAGCTACGAAAGCCGTAAAATTTAACTAAGGGTGTCAATTTAAAGGTCTCACAGAGGCCAATTATCGGAGGCATGACCATCGTACAATTGCTATCCCTTAGGCTGCTATCACAAAAAATGTAGTTTTTGCAAAAACACGACCAAATTTTTTTCCAGCGATTGTGCAGAATTTAGTATGCAAGCTAGAGAGTTGCCACTTAGCAGATGTGTTCTACACAAAAATACCCCGGGACCCTTTTTTAGTTGCCCCGATAGCTGCTTTCTAACTGAAGTAGTGGCTTGCCAAAGTAGTGAAAAGTAGGCAAAATCCAGGTTGCGCAGACATTTTAGTTTATTTCTCCATAACGAAGAGCGATATCACAATAACTAAAAAAGGGTCCCCAGCTATTTGATAGAGGTATCGAATGCTCTAACCGATGTCTTGCGAAAAAATCTACTTCAGCCTGCAAAAAATCTGAAAAATTATACTTCATCTAAAATACAGGAAAAACATTTTGGAAAGCCAAACTTAGATTCATTGTACTCATTAAAAAGAGAAAATGTCAAGCTACATTTTGATATAAAAATGGCTTCTTAACTCCAAGTAATGAATGAGTTATAATGGTGCAAACTTTATGTGACCAAAGGGAATCACCACCTTAAGGAGGGAGGCCTGAATTAAATTAAGCGAGATGGTCGGGTCGCCGGGTGCCAAATTTTATAGTCACCGATTTTGCTAATTTTCAAGTATAATACACCCCCATAAGGCCTTAAAACAGGACAAAGCTTTGGAGTCCAGCGTCGACCCAGTTACGAGAAATTATCCTACCAATTAAATGTTTGCGCCACTATGCTTTGCTGAGGACTAAAGGCATGTACACATAAGAGGACCACAGATTACGACATGACTAAAGTTTCTATGGTTATTTACTGCTCTATAAGTGATACTGATATGCCAAACTAGCAATTAACAGAGCCTGAAAAAGTATATTCTAGTTTGTCCCAACTTTGCTTTGGCACAAATGTCCCTTAAACGGCTAAGCATCGCCCACTTTTCTTGAGAGAATATCTTACGGTAGAATTTTATTTATTTTTGATCTCCTTGTTCTGTACTAATATAATTGGTAGTAGTAGAATGGGGATAAAATGAAGGCGTATTAGGGGATTAATGTGGTTGTGGACCCCTTTTTGGGGTAAGTGGACCTCTTTTGGAGGTTATTGGGTTACGGACCCCACCCTTTTAAGGGTATGTGATCTCCCTCTATTCAGGTGGTGGACCCTTTCTACAGGTGTATGTGGACCCACTTGTATTGGGAGAAGGTTTGGGGTATGTGGACCCCCTTTATTAGGGTTCTGGACCCCCGGAACCACGTTCGACACAAGGTCAAATTCCAAACTTGACTTATTTCGGCGGGAAAACGTCATCTGGGGGATTTTCGTGGACGTAGAATCTAACAATTACCTTAGTTTTGAGCTAGGAATAAAGCTTCGCGCAGTGCTACGTGCTGCATATGTCCTGAACCACGGTCGACTCAAGGTTAAATTTCAAACTAGTCCATTTTCGTCAAAAAACTTTACTTAAGGGGGTTTTTCTGGGGTCGTGGAATTTCAAAATGTTGTTAGATTTGTGCTCATATGTAAGGGTAGTGCTGTATTACTAGCTAATTATTAGAGATGCACCGCGGCCGCCACTACCGGGGCCGGGGCCGGGGCCACCTTGGCCCCGTTACCGGGGCCGGGGCGCATATTTCTAATCTGTGTAACTGGAATACGCATTCTAAAATGTGTAGCGTAAATACGCAAGCGCTTTGAAAGTGTGTGCTTGGAATACGCAGCATACTTCTAGTGTTTCATTGTATGCTATTATATGCTTCATATAAGTACTTTACATACCCATTATATACTGTTATATGCTGCATGTAAATATATACGTTATACACATGATAGTAAGAAATATACGAAATAATATATCTGTAATCCGTAGCATTGATGGTCGTTTATAATTTGGAAAATAGTTTCGAATGTTAATAAGCTCAAATGTTTCTGAATTAGGCAACATAGTTTTAAAATTTTTTCATATTTCAATTTTTTACCTTATATACATATATATACAAAAATACACGAAGCGAAGATAGCATACGGAAGCTGTTACAACTATATTGTAATGCTAGTAGAAGGCGACCTGACTACTAAGCACTACGGGGTGGGTAGTGCGCACAAGGTAACGACAGAACCTGAGGAGATGTTGTTCCAGTCGACCTGTAGCAACAACCTCGCCTAAACTCTGGAACAACTGTAGCCCTAACTCAGAATTATACAAGACAACACCACAAAATTACACTCAACCTAATCTCAGACTGCCAGATTTTTTATCTACCTAACTGCCTACCGAACAATAAATGCTAAGTCCTAATCTACCAATAATTGGAGACCTTATTTAATTTTTAAACCTAACTAAACAATTTGTACATACCAGGATAGAAATTCACAAGATTATTCAAAACCAATACATGAATACGCAGATCACACAATAACTAATTTTCAAGTGCACAACTTACTAATTTCACCCAAAACCCATTAACCGGAGGTCGATAGCCGCCTGGATTCACGGCAGGGCCCTGACTTGTCGCTCCTCTCCCGGCACTAGTGGTCGACACCATGCGGGTTCGCCTGGTTTCTGTAGACGACGTTCCCTTTTTGGTAGGGTCCTCAGAATTTTCGGTCGGTTTTGGCATATTCAAAGATGCTTGAGATCAAAAGAACCACGGGCAAAATATATACGTATAAAAAGGATAAGGTATCTTACGTCAAGTAAGGATACGGGTCTCTAGAAAAAAATTTTATGATTAAACCTAAAAATAAGCGGATTAACAAATTATACAAACGAAATGCACGCGGGATTAAAATTATGCTCAACAACTAGTACTAAAATAATTGGTTAAAAGAACACGGTCACAAGAAAATTACGCAAGAAAAAATATACAAAACACCCTGATTAGAAAAAATAAACCGCGCAAAAGGGCGCCACAAATTACAGAAAAATACACAAAATCCCGCACAGATGTACTAAAAAAATTCGTATATTGGGTCAAAGCGCAGGTGATAGGCGCAATAAACCCACCTAAAATACACAATAGTCGCAAAAAACACGAATGTAACTAAATTGTAACTAAATTGTAACTGTATTGGTAACTAAATTTTTTAAATTAAAATTTTTGAAAAGGTTTGAAGTCGTAAGCTTCCGAATCAAGGATCAAGGAGAACTAATGTTATCATCTCTAATTTTGTTGAAAGCTTGGATATCAAGGTTTTGAAGACCCACAGCACGAATATGGCATCTTATATTTACATTATTATACTCTTACATCTCAAGCCTAAAACTTCCTTTCCTACCGAACTGACCAAGAGCTGAATCGAAAAACTTCAGATTCGTGTTCGGTGAGCCAGAAAGCTTACAAACTTAAATTTGCAAAATTATATTTAAAACATTTTTGGATCTCCTTGCATTCTCATTAGAAAACTTAAAAATTTAAAATATTGAAACGTTAAAGATTTGTCACCGTTTGTTTTATTATTTTGAAATGTATTCAAACGCATTCATATAAAGTTTGCGTAAAGTTGGCCATTTTTTGTGAAGGTTATCTAAAATCTATTTTCAGTGAAAATTTGAGGGAGAGTTTGCTGAGTTGATCCCACATTACTATTATGTCTAGGATCCAGTTGTAATTCAATTAAATTTAAAATTCAAGAAACTGGGTTAGTATCCAAAAGTTAAGGAATAGTGAGTTGAGTTCATTTGCTGAAAAGAATAAACAATTAAACACCTCTTCTTAAATAGCTTAAAATCTAACTAATTGTAGGTAACAGCTCAATACTGTTTTGCTAATCTTATTCTATAACGACTGTCAATGCTGCAGATGCCTTGCAGATATATTATTTCAGATATTTCTTTTAAATCACGTGCATAACGTATTTACATGAAGCATATAATAGTATATAATAGGTATGTAACGAAATTATATGACGCATATAATAGCATATATATAATGAGATACTGAACGTATGCTGCGTATTCCAAGCACACACTTTCAAAGCGCTTGCGTATTTACTCTACACATTTTAGAATGCGTATTCCAGTTACACAGATAAGAAATATGCGGTCGCGGCCTGGAAATTGGGGGTCCAAATCGAACATTTTCTAAAATTTTCTTGAAAATTTAAATTTTGCAATATTTTTTGATATACAAACGTTACTGTCGTTGTTTTCATTCATATCTGTAAAACAAACGATTTGTAATACTTTTTGACTTTCGAAAATTCAAAATTTTGGTCAAAAAATGTCAAAAATTTTCAAACTTTTGATAATTTTTGGCCCCGTCGGTACCGGGGCCTGACAACCGGGGCCGGGGCCGGGGCCGGGGCCTGACTACCGGGGCCGGGGCCAGGCCCTGTTGCATCCCTACTAATTATAACTGCTGAAGTACTAATGATATCTAGCTACGTCTGTGTTAATTTTAAGCTGCAAAGATGGCCTGCCGTTTGAACTGCTCTGTACTGACAGGTACAAGGGATACAAGTTTCTTAATTAGAATGTTACTAGTCTAATTGCGGTAGTAACACTAGGTGATTAAATCCAATGCAGGGCGTGTATATATATAAATTCTTGTTTTAAAGACAGGTTCAAATTAAGACCTGTCTTGTTTAAAGTTCCTTGTTTAGTTCCCTGTTTTGTCTTTAAGACTATGCCAGGCGCCTGGGCTCCAACAGGTTGGCTACTACGTTGACCGAAGACCCTCGGGATCCCGATTAAGAAGGGCCCCCGGGGGGCTGTCGGGACCCATATAACAAATCAAAGAAAAGACTACTATACCGTTATACCTTTCACTTGTTTCAAGAAAACGGAGGTGTGTACTAACCTTTATGGATCCTGATGCCGTCCACCGCAGCCACACACCACCACCACCCCATCTTAATGGGGGTCGCGAGGGTCTTCGGCCAACATATCAGCCGACCTTTTGGACTCCAGGCGCCTGACATTGGCCGCCAGGCCCGCCAACAGGTCTGACAGCTGACGCTTGATATACGGCTTCAGCTGTTCGAATTGGGAGACCAATAAGTTTCCCAATTCATCCGTAATGCGGACGTTCGACGGCCACCGACATCGTCAGTTGGCGCTTCTCGTGCTCGTTCCGATTTGCCATTCTAAAACAAGTACATACATTAGTTATGTAGTTGACTGTAACGCGTTTGATCTTGAACCCGTTAGACTAAAAGCGTGTTGGATTAGATCCCTAGTTGACTAAAGATTTTGGACCAGAAGCATGTGGGACTTGATCCCTGGTTAACTGTAAAACCTTCGGTCTAGAACCCGTTTGGACTAGGCGTGTGGGATTAAATCCCTAGTTGGCTAAAGCCTTTGGACTCGAAGTGTGCGGGATTTCATGTCCAGTTTAAAACCATTTTATCTTGAACTGTTTAAAAAAAGAAAAACCTAGAGGAGTGAGAAACAGGTGCGAATTATATACTGCCAGTCATAACGACCAACTACTAAGTACAAAAAATACTGCAAAAAACAAAATATGCTACCTCTTGTAAACCTATCCGCTAAGTTAAGTCACTACATAGGGACTAGATCTCTAGTTGGCTACAGTTTTTGGACTAGAAGCGTGTGGGATTAGATCCCTAATTGACTGTAAGAACCTTTTTGTCTTGAACCGTGTAAAAGAAAAGGAAAACCTAGCCCAGAGGAGTGGGAAACGGGTGCGTACTATATATTACAATTCATAACTGCCAAGTATTTTATTGTATAAACATATTAAAGATGTAAAAGGCCAAAAAACATACCAATCTCTTGTAAGGCTATCCACTGAGTTAATTCCGTACTTACATTTAAAGCTATGAACCAAAGCTATATGTCCCTGCCCACTTTGTACGGGTTTAAGACCAACCCCGTGTAAAGTTCTAGGTCTAAAGTTCTAGACCATATTTAAAGCCGCTAACCAACTCCTAATCGCTATTCACTCTAAAAACTCCCAGTCAACGTACACATGCGCTCTCTAACGCTGTAACCTTCCCCTACTAGACCCAACCTCACCTTTTTCGATATCTTTCTTTCCCTCTAATCTTCTAGACAATTCCAAAAACTATCAAATGCTAAGAATCTATCAAAACGTTGAAAATTGTTTCAATTTTTCAATCCTAAAGGTTAATTTTGATTCACTTTTGGAATTTTTTACCTATTTTAACGATAGAGCCCCCGTTTTTCATCTTCTTCATTGAAACTCTCCACTAGAAAACCCACACACCACTTACTACCCACCCTCTACACTTCCACCTTACCCTAACCTTATATATCATAATAAACAATCCAATAAAAGCTGTAGCATCCGTTATTTCCCGTTAGGGCACCCCTGTTAATTTTATCTCATTTATTGTTCTGCGTTAGCACACCATTACGTTAGGGCTCCCTAGTAGGCCTGTTTTGATGATCAAAAATCAAAATCAGAAATAATTTTGATGCGATTTTTGATTTTTGATTCAAAATCAAAAATCAAGATTATTGAAATTTGAAGGTGAATCAAAAATCAAAAATCAGAATTACAAAATTTTGCTCCTGCATCAAAAATCAAAATCAAAATGTTTGCTTTTGAGCGAATCAGTCTTTTTGATTTTTGATTTTTGATTTTTGATTTTTGATGCAGCGTCTTCTTTTACAGCTGTGGTTCTCAGCATGCATAACTGGCTAACGTCTTTCTTAACTGCACTGAAGAAAACGAGCAAATCTATTGAAACTTGGTTTGCTGATGTTTCTTCAGTTCTTATATATTTGAACATTTGTTCTTATATACTTGTTTTATATATAATACTAAATACTGGTCATCGCGGTGACAACGCTACTGCTAATGCGGATATTTTCTGATGATAAGTCCGTGTAAACAAACTGGCGTGTAAAATTTGCAAAAGTTAACCAATTTAGCTCAATTTTTGTATGGGTATACTTAACACATTTATGATCAATCTGCACTAAAAGATTTAAATTGGAAAAAATTTATTTTTAAAGTACTTAGTGATTTATTTTGGAGACATCAAAGTTGAAGGAACCCTTAGTACTCATTCACTACTTGGAATTATGAAGCCATTATTATGTCAAAATGCAGCTTAACATTTTGTCCGTTTAATGTGAAACTGTAAAATTTTAATTTAAAACCGCACCTTAAAGCAATTTTGTTTAAAGTAAAATGTTTACAGTGAAACTAATTTTGGTTTTACCCTAAGGTTTTTAGCCTTTACTGGATTTTAGGAGTGTAATTTTCCGGATCCGTTGCATCAGTCCATATCTCTATCAAATAGCTGGAGATCCTTCTTTAATTATTGTGAAATAACCCGTCGTTCTGTAGAAATTAGCTAAAATGACTATGCAGCGTGGATTTTGCTTACTTTTCCCAGCTTTGGCAAGCGACCACTTTAACTAGAAAGCAGCAATCGGGGCAACTAAAAAAGTGGCCCGGGTTATTTTTGTTTAAAATACGTGTGCTAAGTGGCAACCCTCCAGCTTGCATAGTAAATGCTCCACAATCGCTGGAAAAGGTTTTGTCATGTTTTTGCAAAAACTAAGTACATTTCTGGTTTAGTAGGTATGGTTCTAAAATTCGTTTCTCGATTAAGTTTTTCGCAGCAGGCTTATACATGCTAAGCTTACATGTTCAGGTTTCTGTGTGCTAACGAAAAGCTTAATCGAAAAACGCATTTCGGAATCCTGCTCTGCTACCCAGAGAACCCCCTTATGCAGCTTTTCAGCAAAATCCGGGACAAAAACTTCAGTCCCCCTTACAAAACTAAAAAATTTATTTTCTTACATTTAAATTTTTTAGTGCACGTCGATCATAAATGTGCCAAAATACAAACGTAACCAACCTTTGGGCGTATTTGCTTACATTTTGTAAATTTCACACGCAGGTGTGCGTATACGGAATTATCACCGGAGTTCTAAATAATTTTAGCAAAACAGCATTAAAACTGCGTTTTTAAGTTTTTCAAGGGAAAACAAAAAGGCGTTGTCTTCGAATTTGCTCTATCGGTTTTCAGGCAATTATGACGTCGAATTTTATTTTTTCGAAGTTTCGTGAACACAGTGCAATGCAAGCTTAAACTTAAAGCTGAAACCATAATATTGATCACAGTGGATCCAAAATATTTTATTTCACCTCTGGCTAAACATGAACAAGGGTTTTTCTGGGTAACCGAACACAAGACTAATCCAACAAGCTCTATTTGCATACATTTCTATCAAGAGTCCATAATAAATTACTTATATTATAGAAGAAGCGTAAGCCACTCGAGGGCTCCTCTTCTTGGCATTGCGTAACGGTGCTCCGACCACAATACGCGAATGTTCCCCGTTTGGGGGGGGGGGTCGACCAAATCGACATTGCATACCCCCCTCCGTTTGGTGGGGGGGGTAGCCAAAAAGAGGTCCCCGTTTGGTGGGGGGGGGGTATGCAACAGCCAATCAGATTGCAGAAACCCCCCCTCCGTTTGGGGGGGGGGGGTCTAGCAAAGGATTAAGGTAGTTTTTGTTCTATTCGAAAAGTGGTCCCCGTTTGGGGGGGGTCGCTGAAAGAGGTCCACGTTTGGGGGGGTCGCTGAAAGATGTCCCCGTTTGGGGGGTGGTCGCCAACAGCCAATCAGAATGAGCCAAACGTAGCCTGCTTGAGCGACCCCCCCCCAAACGGAGACCTCTTTCAGCGACCCCCCCCCAAACGGGGACCACTTTTGGCTACCCCCCCCCCCACCAAACGGAGGGGGGTATACCTGTCGACCCCCCCCCCAAACGGGGGAATATTCGCGTATTGTGGTCGGAGCTCTCTAGTGGCTTACTCTTCTTCTAATATATAGGAAAAAATTATGGACTCTTCTTTCTATCCAGTATCTACAGCAGTATGTTGATAGTATCTACCTAATAGTTTCCGCAGTATGCTGATAACTGTGTGTTTTAAACTGAAGTTTAACAACAGAAACCGAAAAACTTTTATGTCTAATTTTGCTGAGAAGTTGTATGTAGTCTTACGTTTGGCAGAACACAAATTCATTTTGTTTTGTTGTAGGGCCACATGTTTATATATTTGGCCTGAAAGTATAAGTGAAATCGGAGGCCATAAAACTTGATATCCAGCTACCTCCTTCTCTTCAGCTGTGATTTTGTCGTTAAAGCCAATTTTTTGCGTTGAATCAAAAATCAAAATTCAGAAACCAAAAATCAAAATAAAATCAAAAATCAAACTTATGGAAATTTGAGGACGCATCAAAAATCAAAATTACATGACTTGGCACCTGCATCAAAAATCAAAAATCAAAATTCCAAAAATTAGCCCTGCATCAAAAATCAAAATTCTGAAAAAGACGAAATCAAAACAGCCCTACTCCCTAGCGTTAGGGCACTAGTATGCACTCTTGCTAGTTATGTAAAGAACGCAATGTAGCGAATTTAAATGTGCGTTGCGTAAAGTTCGTAAAGTGCGCACTCATTTTTCCTAGCACAACGAAATTAAACATCAAATTATTATTATATTTGAATTATAAAATTTGAATGATTAAGTATCAAATTAGCAAAGTTAAGTTAGTTAGGATTCATTCAATTAAAAAATTAAACTTAACAAAAAATTGTTAACTTAAAGTTAAAAATATTACGAGAATAAAAGACTTTAATTTTCGAAGCTCTTTAACTATTACCCATCAACTTGCTTGGGAGGGAAATAGTTAAATTTGGGTCCTGGTACTAAAATGTATTTAAAAAATGAAATAAACGTTACAACAGTTACCTCGGTCATTTTGGCTTATCCGCAAGAAAAAACGAAACTATTTTCCAGATTCTAATGTTCTAATGTGTAGTTTGAAATAATTTAATTGGTTTGCAATATTTCTTAAATTTGAACATGAAATCGCAAATAGCATGTATGAACATAAATGATTCACGTTTGTTATATTATAAAAAATAATAACGTTTTTAAAATTTAAGATTTTTTAAAATTCGAAACCTTGAAAAGTTTATTTTTGGTTAAAAATTTATTAGAAATATCTCCTGTCTGTTCCATTTATGTATATTACACTTGCGGTTACTTTAAGGCGAGAATATCTAGACTTTCCAATTTGGGGGGAAATAGTTAAACTGGGTTTTGGGGGGGATTGTTAAAGAGTTAACAATACTTCTGCATAAAGATAAGATTTGAAAACACTGCACATAACATTTAAACTTGGTTTTTGCTAAAATTTCCATCTTTCGCAATTTAATGGTTTTTATAATTGCTGTTAATAATCTTGTTTTTTTAAATTTCTCATTCCAAATTCGCATTATTTTTCTTAGAATCAGGAAAATCTTATGATTTCTCATTTCATTATTTTCATAATTTGAAGCCCGTAAAACTTGCTAAATCAAAACCGTGTAGGTGTTGTATACTTATGCACAATGGAGCCGTGTATGACAATTCAAGGGTGCCCTAACGAAAACTGTCTTTAATTAACAATGTTTTCATTAAATAGAATTGGACTATCATGACTGTGCCCTAACGCAGATAGTGCCCTAACGCTAGACAATCGTAGCATCCAATAAAAGGTGAATAACAACCGCCAACACACACGTGAAACTAAAAGAAATGATTGTAAAAATCTTAAATACATAATTCGATTAGGGTACTAATATGGGAAAAGGTCGAATTGGCCATCCATCGAGAAAAACTGTTAGATTAGTAATCCAATTTCAATCAAAATTTTGTACAATCCCACAATTTAATCTGACTTTAATCTGATCTGTCACCCCACTTTCTATTAAACTCAATCAAAGTAATTCGCTAATTTCGTCTAATTCTTTCGCGAATTAAAAGAAAATCACTTCGATTTAATGTTATACTTGGATAAAACAACTTACCTTGTTCCAAGATCAAATTCACAAACTCCAATTAAAACAAGGTAACGCAAGCAATCTGGATTGAGGCATTAGTCTTAAAGACAAAACAGGGAACTAAACAAGAAACTTTAAACGAGACAGGTCTTTAATTTGAACATGTCTCTAAAACAAAAATTTATTGAAAGACAGCGATTTTTAGTCTAAAAATACAAGAAACAGACAAGCAACGACACGTGTATATCTACATATATATATATATATATATATATATATATATATATATATATATATATATATATATATATATATATATATATATGTGTGTGTGTGTGTGTGTGTGTGTGTGTGTGTATATGATATATAAACGCCCTGCATTTGATTTAATCACCTAGTGCTACTGTCTGCAATTAGACTAGTAACATTCTAATTAAGAAACTTGTATGCCTTGTACCTATCAGTACGTATTAGTTCAACTAAATTAGTAAATAGTTCAAACGACAGGCCATCTTTGCAGTTTGAAATTAACACAGAAGTTGTCTAGGTAGATATCATTAGTACTTCAGCAGTTATAATTAGCTAGTAATACAGCACTTCCCTTACGTATAAGCACAAATCTAACAACATTTTCAACGCCTACGTTCCCGAAATACCCCCTCAAGTAAAGTTTATTCGACAAAAATGGACTAGTTTGAAACTTAACCGTGAGTCGACCGAGGTTCCGGACATGTACAGCACAGGGCTTTCTTAGTAGCTCAAAACTAACGTTAGTTTTGGATTGTACGACCCCGAAAATCCCCAGGTAGCGTTTTCCAGCTGGAAAAGGGTCAAGTTTAAAAATTGGCCTTCGGTCGACCGTGGTTCCGGAGGATCTACATACCCCAAGCTTCTCCCAATAAGAAGGGATCCACAAAGTCAATAGAGGGGGTCCGCTGGAGGTCCACAATCCCAAAACGTCCCCCCAGTTCGACGGTCCCCCTACCCCCCAAAATGGGTCCACAACCACCTATACCCCTATACGCCTACGTTTTACCTTCCTATACTATTATTGGTATAACAGTCAGCGTCCACATTTCCCGCGTGGTTGTCAAAAAATAAAAAGCTGGGGATCCTGTTTTTCCTACTGAAAGATTCTTTCTTTGTTCCTTGAGAATCTTTTAATTTAATTTTTAAGGCTTTAATGTGAGCGTAGCTGCAAAGCTTACTCGTTACACAGACTTACGGGTTAAAGTTAAGGTGCTACCTCGGCAACTTTTGCCGGATACAGGTATGTAAATACATCCACTATATTTAAGTTTAACTGATTCCATTTCCAACCACAAAACACCATCATCATCAAGAATTCTTAAAACATTTGAACTTTGAACGTTCATACATATTACTGTCCTTGTCCTAACCGTTTTAAGGGGGGGGGACTAAAATGGGGGTGCCCCAAATTTCTTGGATCGGCTTCATTTTTTGCATGAATATACATCATGTGCTTGGCCAAAAAATACTTGGTCGTTGGTTCTTGGCTGGCTCTGAGTAGCTCGCCAAGCACCCGAGAACGGGTCCGACCCCCCACTTTTCGTGACACCCACTATAAATACTAAAAAATTTCTCCTTGCCGTTTGGTTCAATGAAAACATCTACGCTTTGGCACAATGAGAGAAGGCATATTGGGTAACACACACATGGCATTAGCTTTGCTGTACTCCTAACAGTTTTAGAGCAATGCTATCCTAAACTTGACTAATCGTCAAAAATTTGGCAAATTTTGGCCGCCGAATCAAAACATTTAATTCTGGTGCGACCCGTAAGCTGCAATTTGGTGTGAACATACATTCCGTAGGTCTACAAAATTGTGCTAAATATGAAGGAATTCTGCCCGGGCATTATAGTTTTATTCCACTTGAAACATGAAAAACGTCAATTTTGAATGTCAATCTCAAGATGTCTAGCACGATAACTTTGACAAATTTGGCTCAAATTGTGTTGATATGTAGCCTTACTGACTCTGCCATAACAACATAAATTTTAACTTGTTTTCTTTATAAATGGATGCATGTCTGTTACTTTGAGAATTCAGTTGAATGTCAACTCAACTGCCTGATTGGTACATTCTACCAAGAGTACATAATTATAAGAGTATGCCACCAGGCAAGCTCTATGTTATCAGAGCAAAAACTATGCTCTGCACGCTAACAGCCCACTCCCACCCCGCAAATCAGACCCTAGTGACCCCCCCGCAAATCAGTACCTAGTCGAAACGGGGGTACGCTCATTCGCTCTATGTTTATGTGCTTAAGGTGGTGATTCCTTTTGGGCACATATTGTTGATTGACGGTACAAATCAAGATGAAATTTGATGAAACTTTCCAAAATAAGTTCTTTTAGCATTCTAACACCGTGCGCGCAATCCCACTTCAAAAAATCGACGTCTCCGTGCAGGGCCGTTTTTGCCGATTTTAGACAGTTAGGCAGATACTGCACAGCCATGATTATTCTCATTCGAAAGATCTTGTTGAGCTCTACATTTGTGCTTTTTGAAGCAACTTTCTAGCTTTTCTCTATGGTGAGATATAGATGACTTTCTTATTTTGGCGTTGAAAACTTGTCATTTTTGCAGAAATCAAATAATCCGCCATTTCTTGAGCTGCACAAGCCGTAAAATTAAACTAAGGGTCTCAATTTGAAGGTCTCGTCGGGGCCGATTATTCGTGGCATTGTAATCTTTTAAATGCTATCCCGTAGGCTGCTATCATAGAAAGTGTAGTGTTTGCAAAAACATGACCAAATTTTTTCTAGCGATTGTGGAGCATTTAGTATGCAAGCTAGAGGGTTGCCACTTACTGGACGTGTTTTACACAAAAATACCCAGGGACCCTTTTTTAGTTGCCCCGATTGCTGCCTTCTAGCTAAAGTGGTCGCTTGCGAAAGTTCGGAAAAGTAGGCAAAATCCAGGTTGCGCATATATTTTAGCTAATTTTTTATAACGAAGATCGATTTCATAATAATTAAAAAAGGGTCACCAGCTATTTGATAGTGGAATCGAATGATTTGGCCGATGCCTCACGAAAAAATTTACTTTAGTCTACAGCTAAGAGTGGGCACGATTATGTGAGTGTGCCCTCGTGCATTCTTCAAATTGCTGTGGCACGACCAACCACAACTCTGAGAAATGTGGTCATTTCTCATGTCAGAAGGGTAGAAATT
>JASAND010018093.1:0-13568 GCA_030248195.1 Trissonchulus latispiculum
AGTATATTTTGATGCATTTATACAAAAGCAACCGCTCTTTCATTTGGAACGGTTAGAAATGCTCCTGGCAACTTGCCAAAAAATTTTCAGGGCGGGTTTGGGTCCCGCATTGGGTTTTTTTCCCGCCAGTTTGGGACAATTTTTCTCCCTGTAGCGCACCTAGAGAGGTGTTCTATGGCTCATAAGAACGCTTACGACTAGGCCTAGCTGCCTGTATAGTCACTATTTCAATATCTCAAACCAGTAAAAAGTTCTGGCCAAAAATATAGTAGAAGTTTTCTCCCCGCTTGACTATATACATCTACTTGATATAAATGTCAAAAAACTAAATCATCTTACTTGTTTTAGATCTGAATTTCAGATTATGCATGCTCTTATTATGCGTTTTAAAACATTATAGTATATATATATATATATATATATATATATATATATATATATATATATATATATATATATATATATATATATATATATATATATATATATATATATATATATATATATATATATATATTTGTTTTAAGATAATAAGAGAGCTATGATTATGTAAAACAGTATATGATTTAGTTTATATACATTTATATCAAGTAGATGTATATATAAAGATCTCTTCCGGGAAATCCCAAAATTTTAAAAGTGAAGAAAAAAAAAAAAAGAGAAGAAACTAGGTGCGCCGTTAGTGAGAAAAATTGTCAAAAAAACACTACACTTATTAAATGATGCCACTACCTTGAGAGAATGGCGAATAGCTAATATATACCCCTAATATGCATCCGTATATATATAATTATATATGTAGACATATATACTCTCATTCTAGACAATTGCAATACTCACATTCTAGACAATTGCAACAGAGTTTTGAAGGAGATAGAAAGTGGACGAAGTGTCACGGTTCACCAGTGTCACTTATAGCAAAGCAAAGAGTATAACGTATATATATGTTTACACTTGCTGTAGCCTACGTATTCATATAACTTCATCATGTATACGTATCAGGGCTTTTATTACGCACATACGTATATATATAACTCAATAAGCGTATGCACGTATAGGCGAACCCACTTATATACGATTATATTCACTCTATGGCTGAAAGACTGGGCTGAGAAAATATATACGGATACATATACCAGGAAAAAATATATATATATATATATACGGATACATATGCCATGCATATGCGTGCATACGTATGTACGCAGGTTCATGCGGCGTATATATATATGCGGCGCGAAAGCGAAATAAAATTGCGAAAAAATAGACCGCTGACATCCTTTCAGTTACTTAAACTGCCAACTGGGTATATACGTATATAAAGCTATATATCTTAATTTCCTGTTACAAACTGGCTTTTTCCTAGGCAAAAAATTTCTGGGGAGGAGGAACTCTCACGGGCAGCCCCGATTTCAGGGGGCCCGAAAATGTATTTGAAAAAAAGCTCTAAAAAATTAAGCAACTATTTTTTGCTGCAGAGCTAAAAATCAAACAGCAGGGCTATTGCGCGGGGTTTTCCAAAAAATAGGAATTTTCACATCAAAAAATAGGAATAAATAGGAGCTTTTTAGTCAAAAAATAAGAAAATATAGGAAATCCCAGGCTTAAAATGAAGGCTTAATTTGTTGTTTTCAGGAGAAAGAGCAATTAGTATGCATATATATACAAGTAACAAAAATGCTCCGTACAAAAGAGGATAATAATATGTGAGTGTTGGCTGTGTCTATATATCCTTTAAATTCCGGTTGAAGAAGTAAAGACAAAAGTTTCATAGGCACGTGACGTTATTTGGCACAGCAAGTTTGGGTGGGTGGCTCCATGACAAAGGTTGTTCCGTTCGCTTAGGACTTTCATTTGACACAAATTTGACCACTTTTGAAAAATTCCATTTTTTGACCTAAAATCGCCTAAGTCCCCACCCCACCCCAGCACTCTACAGCCACTTTGAGCATGTAGTTCTATGACAAAAGTTGCTCAGCTCGCTTAGGGCTTTCATTTGATGGATTCATTCAAGGTTCACTATAGACCTCCAGGAAGTGGTTTCCAACTTGACCCTCCCGACGGGAAACCAATAACAACATAACAACAACCAACCCAGCAACATAGGCACGTCGGACGGCAAAACGGATACCGGGAATGAGCTGGGCGCACCAGAAAACCCCTACAGACAAAGTTTTGAGAGGCAAGGTAGAGCCTACTATATGGACCTCCAGGAAGCGGTTTCCGACTTGACCCTCCCGACGGCAAAGTGGAACCAGCCCAGCACGATGGGTGGGTCTGACGGTAAAACTGACTGTGGGAATCGATTCTCCGGACGAGAAAACCATTGTATGAGAGATTCGAGCTTTTAAAGTTGAATATATAGATTTCGAAAAATTTCGATTTTTCATTTTTCGAATTTTCGCCATTTTTGACCACTGTGGTCCAGGGTTTTTTTGGTCGCCGAACTTTTGGCCAAATGGCCTCAACGACCCAAATTTTTTAGGCCATCAGCCAAAAAATTTAGGCCATCCAAATTTTGTTAGTTTTTAAGTTGTGCGTTATTGTACGCATTGTTGAAATTACAGTTATCATGTAGTCACGCGCTGTATATTCAAAAATCCCTGTTTAACAAAAAAATCGTCATCGTCACTGTTAAACACACTAGAAAAACAAAGTTTTTACCTTAAAATGGCATAAACAGAACCTTGTTAGCATAGAAATAACAGTGCACGACAGACAGCATAATGAATTAATGAATTTTTATTGAAAATTAAAACAGGTAGGAGCATACAAGTTTGAGCCAAAGAAAGAAAAAATTAAGCTAATAGAAATGAAGTTAAACCATATACATACTAAAATTGCATTTCTTCGAAGAAATCTTTATAATAGTAAATGAAATTATAACTTGAATGTGTATATTTATAAGTGGAAATAGACAATGTAACTAGCTGGCGGTTGGCACAGCCCAGAAATACAAGGGAAAATGTATAAAGTCGCGCCGAAGGCGCGAAAATTTTTTTAGAAAATTGTTGTGTTTACTTAAAAATCAATAAAATTTAACTGGGTATTCGTCGAAAAATTTAGGCCAAAAAATGGCCTCAACGACCAAAATTCTTTAGGCCATCGACTCATAAATTTAGGCCATGGCCTAAGCTATGGCCTAAAAAAAACCTTGCTGTGGTCGCTACGGAATTGATAGAGTTGGACCGTTAGTTAGTTCAATATATGTAATTTCTGAATATAAAAAGAAATCAGCTCTACCTTGTAACGTTCGACCTGAGCGACGACCACAAAAATGGTCACTTTTCGTTCTGAGCCGACTTTGTGGCGCCACTGCGGCGCTGTGGCGCAGGTGCGGCGCAAAAAAAGTTGCTATTCTTAAATTCTTTAGAGGGTATTACTAGACCCTATATATATAGCCCTTTAGGTTGGCCAACCGCTGCAGTTCACGTGAAAGCGGCGAACATTATGTACAATACAACCACCAAATAGGAGAAACCGGAAAAAAACATCGCCGCCATAACCGGTCCGGGGCGCAACTTTTTAACGGTAAGTTTTGCTAACAAATGGTAATTTTTTCTCAAATTTTGGCTTAAAATCGGTTTAAAATGGTGTAAAAACGCATAAAACAATAAAAACAAGCCTTGTTTTGACAAAAAAGCGTTAAAATACAGAACATTTTGCGTTTCTAGGCCATTTTTGAATTTTCTGAGGTCCAAATTTTGGGGGGGGGGGTTCGGGGGGGGTACTCCCCATCACATTTTGGGGGTCGACCACCAAATTTACGAAGTTTGCCCTCCCCCAACCAAAATTTCCAGGGAAACCATGGCTGGACTAATTACAGCTTTGAATGCTATTTACATTTTAGCAATATATATATTAGGGATGCACCGGGGCCTGGCCCCGGCCCCGGCCCCGGTAGTCAGGCCCCGGCCCCGGTGGTCAGGCCCCGGTACCGACCGGGGCCAAAAATTAGCAAAATTTTGTAAATTTTTGACATTTTTTAACCAAAATTTTGAATTTTTGAAAGTCAAAAAGTGTTACAAATCGTTTGTTTTCTCGCTGATATGAATGAAAACAACGATAGTAACGTTTGTATATCAAAAATTGCAAAATTTAAATTTTCAAAATTCTACACAAGTTTCCCATCAGGTTCAGGCCCAAAATGTGCCGTCGCAGGAACAGGTTATGCAAATTTTGTCCCCATTTCATGTTGGTATGATTGAAGTTTTTTCTGATCCTCCAACCCAAACACCGGTAACTTCTCCTCAAACATCTGCAACATGTGCTCAAACACCTGCGATATCTACCCAAACCTCCGCCTTTCATCCTCCGTTTATGGTTTATGCTTTTTTATGGTTTATGTTTTTATTTACTCAAAAGTTTCTGTATCTTCAAGATCAAAAGGGGACAGAAATTTTGCATCCACTGTTATCTCCTGAAGGGATCCGTGCCGACTGGTTTTCGAATTCAAAATCACAGTCAGCGATGGTAATGGCCATTGACGTAAATGTTCCTCCAGCATCGGAAGTTTGGGCCTCAACCCTCACCTCCTGCCAAAATTCTGAGCAATTGTATTTTTTCGAACCTCCTGAATCTTTTATTCAGGAGAGTAAATTTTTACCTTATGCGGGAGTAGTAAAGCCATGTGGGAACAAAATCGAAATTTTGGGGGTCAACCCCACCTCGACACCGGTGCGTTTGGAAAATGCCATCGTTGTCGGCTCGGTCGCTCCTGTGGCTGATTACTGGGCTCATAATATACAATTCTCGGTCCTACTAGTGGTCTCTCAGGCACGTACGAATTTGTATCCCCTGGGACATAACATTATTTTCGCGGTGGATGAAAATTTGGGGGAAGCTCTTTCTCGTGTAGAGCCACGATTCGACATATACGTACGTGAAAATTTGCTTGAAAATGATATTGTCTTTCACTCAGAAGAGCCAGAAGATATGGTTGACGATTCTGAATTGTTTTCGCATTTCGTAGATGATGGTGAACAGTCCGGAGAAAGTGGGGTTTTTTTTCTGTAGATCCCTCAAATTGT
The DNA here is from genome assembly GCA_030248195.1 of Trissonchulus latispiculum. Lineage (NCBI taxonomy): Eukaryota > Metazoa > Nematoda > Enoplea > Enoplida > Ironidae > Trissonchulus > Trissonchulus latispiculum. The sequence goes on from JASAND010018093.1 coordinate 5,031, forward strand.
CCAAAAGGGGGGGTCGCCCCCCCTAAAGAGGGGGTAAACCTCCCAGTGCCTGAGATTTCACCCCAGCCGTTAAATTCTTGTTTGGTTGGGGAGGGCGAACTTGCCCCCCTCCCCACGGATTTTTCTAGTCGTTTAACGCTGGTTCCAATTGGGTTTGCCGAGAGTGTAGAGTTTTGGGTCCAGGAAACGCAGGAAGATCAGTCCTCTCTCCTACCAGAGGCTCTTTGTGGGAAGTTATCCCAAGGAGGACTGGATCTGGATTCTGGTCTATCCGGGGGGGGCTTCCCCGAAGAGTCGCCCTGTGGTACACCGGAGGTGGACTTTGGTGTGCTTGTGGGAATTCCAGGAGAGACGACTGGCGAAACCGAGCAGCCGGTGGCGGAGACATCCTACAATCGTACCGATCCTCCTACCGAAATTATTCATATGAATCGCCTAAAACCTTTCTACAGCGAGACTTAGAATACCTTCCCCCGCCCCCCAGTTTTGTAGTATTATGTTGTTGTATTTGTTGTTTCGTCCGTAACTGCCTGCGAATTTAGCAAAATCTTGGGTTTTCTTTTGTTTTGTTATATTATATTTTCTTACAAATTTTCTTTTCATCAGAACAAATTCATATTATGGGACTCTACCCGGAGTAGGGTCTTTTCGCGAGATTAGTTTAACTTCCTTGAAATTTCTAGTACTTGTAAAATTTTGACGATTGCTTAACCCATAAATTATGAGTAAAAAGTATCTTAGAATTTAGTCCTATACGTAGGACTTCTTTTTCGTGTTTTTCTTGAATTTTACTACGAAACTTTTCCCGTAGCTTTGGTACCCTCCTTACGTGTTGTCTGTATACGTATGTTGCGTTGTGTGTTTTCTTGTTTTAGCTGATACGATCTTTTCTATTTTAGCTCCCAAAGTTTTCTTTTTATAGTTTTAGCATTAGCACTATATACGTATTTAACTTGATCTCACTTTTCGTGTTATAGTACCACTAACTTTCTTCTGTTTAGGCGTCGGCTTAATTTGTGGTGTTTTTCCGGCTGCTTGGTCCTGGACGCCCAAATTTGGTATCCTGGCCTATGTTTATCCAGTCGGATATTTTGGGAGGTTTGCTGACACTGGTGTGGGGGTCATTTGCCTCGCCACCTGCATATTTGGAACTACACCTTGGATGTTTTGGACGGCGATAATTTGCCGTAGAAATTTGACTTTTTGATAGTATTTTGTATATAGAATGCCTTGTGAAATTCAGAGGGGGGGGGGTAGCCTAACTGACTGAGGCTGTCAATCAGGACAAACATTGGGTATATGCATAGATTTTTCTCCACTGTTTCGAAAATCGGGTATTGAAGTTCGTCAAATTATGTTATATCCTAATTGTCCGGGAAAAATTTGGACCGAAAAGGGAGGTTGTGGACCTTGGTGGTACGTTTTTTTATTTTAACACTTTTACAAACTTTTATCTTATAGTTGTAGGAGGTTCTGGACAGTCCTAGGGTTGTTGGGTGTGATTCAGATAAGGGATTTGCTGTTTTACATGATCTTCTGTTCGTGTTTTAAAATGTTATGTGAAAGTACGTATATACGCCAAACGGGGTTTTTTTGTTTGTTGAATTATGCTGTCAGTTTTTATAATTTTCTTGATTTTCTTGCTTGTCAAACTTCTTAAAAGTTGCGTAAAACCTTGTTTGAGATTATTAGGGGGGCGTATATGTGTGGGTGGTTGTTCACCTCAGTCCAGCTGATTATTTCCGGAACCTCCTACACCTTGATCTCAAACTAACTTTTATCTTAATTTTTCTTTTGGTCTTTTTAACCTAAAATCTGTTCACACACGTATAGGCAATAGTTCTGAGGGTACTTTTAACTTTCTCCCGCCTCGCGTGGGGTGCTGCTGTCAGTCTCCTGGTCCTCGGATCAGGATTCCGGGGCTCACGGAGAGTGACTAGCAGCACGTTCACATAGATTCCGTTAGTTTTTAGCCGTCTTTTCTTGATAGGGAACTGTCAAAGCGAACTGACCTGGGATCAGGATTCCTGGGGCTTGGATCTCTGGCCGTTTCCCTCGCTAAATTCGTAGGTAGGGCCTATAGTTGGTTGTGCTGGTAGTAGATGTGTTATCGATGGTTGTGGGGTTTTGATATGAGTTGTTGTTTTGTGTACATTCTTGTATTGTTTTGTGTATATATACTAACGTGCGTACTTATATTTGTTTTGTATTTTTAGTAACATTCCACCCGCCCGTTCCGGCAGGCCTGTGCCTCCCCTTGTGAAGCGCCAGAGTGGTATGGTTGGCTTGGTTGTCGGAGCCTGGAGGTTTGGTTCTTGTTTTGGGAGAGCTTGTCTGAGCTCTGTTTGCTTGGGTGATTGTCTATGATCCCCGGGTGCTTTCACGCTTCCGGAGGGTTCTAGTCCTTTGGCGGGCGGCCCTCTGGGGGCACAGGTGGGACCTCATCTGGTGTGGTTTGACCGGTTTCTTCTGTTCCGGTACTTGGGCGAAGGCCAGTTGTGGCGCCCTGGAACTCTTATATTGGATGGGTTGTGTGCCTATTTGGCAGGAAGCTGGTCTCTGGTTGGTGACGTGGGGTGGACCCGTGTGTCCTTTTGGAAACGGGAAAACTTTTGGAAACCTGATGGGTGTGTTGTCGGGTGGCGCATTTTGCTGATTCCAAACCGCCTTCCCCGGCACAGGTCTGCCTTTTCCTTTCTCCCCATTTGCTGTTTGTTTGTTTTTACTTGCGTATCTTATGTACTGATATCTTTAATAGTGGTGGGGAGACTTGGACTTTGGTTTTGGGTTATGCGTGGGTGGGGGGAGCCGGGTGAAAGTTTATTTTACAAATTGGAGTCCTCTTCCTTTTGCAGGAGGTTTCGGATTTTTTCGCTTTTGTTGGGGTGCTCTCTACCTTGGCTCGGCCATTGTATCTTTAATACTTATATTGTTTAGTTCTACTACCAGCAGTTTTGTGTTGTATTTTTACTCATTCCGTATTTTTTTCGGGTACTTATCTTTCGGTTTGTGTTTCTTTTCTTTCTGTCTAAAAAAGGAGTTCACGATACTTTCTTCATCAAAAATATTCTTGCCATTTGTATGCTGCCATTGTTTTGCCATGTCGAAGATTCGTCGGTGCTTTATAATGTTTGTGCTTTATTATTATGTGCTTTATTACTACACATCTACCTGTTTTGTGGCATTGTTAGTCGGTTATCCGGTTCGAGTACTTTATTTTTAAAATTTAGTGGAAGTGTCTTTGAGTGTAGGAGGTTTGGGAAAAATTTCTTTTTGTCTCTTGTATGCCGCGTGACTCTCTGCGGGTCTGTATATTGTCGTTGTATGTTGTCTAGTGTGTTCGTACGTAATTTTTTCTGCTTTATCTGGGCAGGCGCCCTGTAGTGGGCCCTTGTATGTGTGTTGTTGGCGTCTTGTCCTTTGTCCGTCTCTAGGGAGGTTCCTTAGTGTAATTTTATGGTTTTTCGAAAATTCCTCACACGCGTTTTATCATACTAGTACGTATGTTTCTGACTAATTCAAAATTTTACCCTACTAATTACTGTAACGCGGCGTGGGCGCGCGGGGAAAAGAGGGGGTATTTCTGTGGAATATTTCGTATTCTTTCGTGAAAATCTTCATAAACGATGAAACAAATTCTAACCTTAGCTAATCGGGTAGTTTCTCACTATGGAGTTTGAATTCAAAAGTGTGGGTATTAGTTCAGTTGTCAGTTAGGTGTTAGTCGGTCTAGTGATTCGGGCGGGTAAACTTTGGTTCTTGTTTGTGGCAGCTGTGACTTAGAATCTCGTTAGTGAAGTTTGTTGTGTGTGTTTTGATACATTATTGGAACTTAGTATCTGATGAAAATTGGAAATGTACATTTGAATTTATTTAGTTGAAGTAAAGGTATCGTGTCTCTTAATCTTTTAGTTTTTACTATTTCGTGAGCTAGGCGCGAGGAGAATTTATTTAGGCATACACTACCGAGCGAAGAACCTGCATATTCTTTATTGATCGTTTATTCAGCAGTACACACAGTGGCAACATTTCTACATAAGATTACATTATATTGTATTTTATCATTTTAAACCACTTATATTGCGCCCGCAATGAATGTTTACACAATTTCCCTATTTCTGCTGATTTCTGACAAGTTGTGCTATGTCGCATTGATTTGCCGCGACCAGGGGCCCGTTGCATTAAAGTGATTAGTTGATCAGTAATTACTTGATTAGTGCAGCAGTAACTTTAGCTGCAGCCCACCGTTTTTGGAGTTTTTGGTACCATATCGTAGCGGCTGAAGTGCTTTATCCAGAAATCATGAAGCATTTAATTTATCCTCTCCTCACTGACTCAATCAATCAAAAGAAAATTTTTAACTCAATCGGAATTTCTTCACTTTTAAAGCTGGCATCATCCTAATTTAAGTTGTAATTTAATTTAACTTTGGACTACATTAGAACACTCAAACAGCTTCAAAACGATATATAATGCGGAGGGAAAGTCAAAAAATCTGGGAGGGGTAAAGTTGTTCGAAAATTTTGGGGAGGGGAGCATCCCCAACGTCCCCCCCCGGTGAAACGATGACTATAGGGGGTCCTCAAATGGGGGAGAGGTCGTCGAATGGGGGGTGCTCCGCCCACTAGGGATAAGCCAGGCAAAGTCGGCCAATTTTTTAAATTTTGCCTATTTTTAGCAAAAATTTGTTCCCCCCAAAAACCCGGGGTGGGGGAGCAAAACTTCCGGGCTGGGCGTCTGGGCGATTTTGGGGGGGGAGACATATCCCCCGTAAAATACCCTGATAAGAACTGTAAAACTGAGGGATTGACTCATTATATACATACAGGGATTTGGAGGGGGAGGGTAGCCCCCAGCCCTATTCTTAACCCTCCCCAAACATCTGTGTACCTTGAGAAAAGTTGGGGATGGGGGTAGCCGAAATTTTGTTGGGTGGGGTCAGGCGGTTTTGGGTGGGGTGGGGTGGGGTCCGGAAAAATCGCATTTGTGCCCATCATTTAGTCTGCACCGCCCATGTAGCACGGCAAGATCTGAAATGTTTAGGAATTATGCTCGAATTATGCACAGCTGATTTTAGTAAGAATTAGCTTTTGCACAGCTCCAGTTCGGTTATAATTAGAATTTTAAATTTTCAATTTTGGGCTGTGTCAGCTAAATGCTAGAACCGCCCAAACATTTTTGTGTGCTTTCTTAGCGGGTTAAAAAGTATTTACGAATTAAGCACACACAATGTACAGCTGGTATGAATTTTGCAGACGTCCAAATCGCTGTGTCAAATGCTGTTTCTTCTTTATAATACTGGCAATTTTACAACATTTTCGGACACAGTGTATGTTCGTTGCAGTTAGCTAGATACGAGCTCGGATTGAGCTCAAGTTTGGGAACTCATATGCAGCAAGCAAAGCAGACATAGGCATAGACGTAAGGTGGATGGGGTTGGGGGAGTAGCCCTCCAGCCATTTTTTCAGTCTTCCTTCAGAGCTTTTTGGGGGGAGACGTCCCTCCAACTCCCCAACTGGAGGGGGGGATGGCCGAAAATTGGGTATTTTTAGGGCAAATTTTGCAAAAATTTTCAAAAATGCCTAAATTTTTGGCTTAAAGTGTTTATTTTGCGAGAAATACATGTTTTTAGCAGTATTGTGGACTATATGACTCAATATTGACCTTATTTGGACTTACTTGCTTACTAACTTACTTCATGGTTAGATGTTTTTTATTAGTAGAAAAGGCTGAAAATGCAACTTTTGGCATAAAAAATGAAACATTTTTTGGGGGGAGTTGTGAGGTCTTGGGCGAGAGTTGGGGGTCTCCAGAGGGCCCCCACCCCAAATCTCAGGCGCGTAGCCAGGGGGGAGGCGAGGGGGCATACCCCCCTGAGGCCCAAGAAAAATTTTAATACCAAGCAGATATTCGAATAAATATTTCTAAAACATTTTCGTCTTCTGCGCTCATTTTAAACGAAAATACCTCCAAATTAACAGTTTGCACCTGAAATCGGCCTCCATAGAATTTAGTTTCACCTTAAATTTCAGAAAACGTTTTCTTGCACCCCTCTGAAATTTTTTCCTGACTACGCCAGTACCTCTGGTCACAAGCATAGGTGTAATTGTGGGCATAGCATAGTTTCACCGGAAATTTCGGTTGGGAGAGGGTAAACTTTGGAAATTTGTTGGTTGTACCGTGGTGGTCGAAATGTGATGGGGGTACCCCCCGAACCCCCCCCCCAATTCGGACATCAGAAAATCAAAAAAATAACCTAAAATGCAGAAGATTCTGCATTTTAACGAGTTTAGCGCCAAAGCAAGGCTTATGTTTATCGTTTTAGGCTTTTTCACGGTTTGAAAGCCCTTTTCAGTTAAAACTAGAGAACAAATTTTGAAAAAATGTCCATTTTTTGGCAAAATTTAGCCAACTTTTTGGCCCCAAGAAGTGCTGGGAGGGGTTCGGGGGGTAACCAAAAGTGGGAGGAGGTAAAGTCGAAAATTTGGGAAGGGGTAAAGTTCGTCGGAAAGTTTGGGGGGTACTTTCTCCAAACCCCCCTCTAGGTGAACTATGCGGCATAGCTGTACCTGGGGGGTGGGAGGAACCACTCTCCCTAAATGGTCAAGTCTCACACTCGAAATTTTTGAGCCAGACCCCACTACCAAATCGCCAAATCCCAGCCCCACACTCGAAATTTTTGAGCCCACACTCGAAATTTTTGAGCCAGACCCCACTACCAAATCGCCAAATCCCAGCCCCCACCCACCCAAATTTGCCAGACGCCACCCTCAAAATTTTGGGGTGGGGTCGAGACTTGTCCATTTGGGGAGAGTGGTTCCTCCCACCCCCCAGGTAAAGCTTAGGAATAAAAATAAATGGTACAAAATAGGAAAAAGTCTGGATGCATAGATATCAATGAGAATAGGAAAATATCAAAACGTGGACACCCAGAAATGTGATTGATTGATTGATTAAGGTGTGATCAAGAGTATATAATACCAAGAATTGGAAGCTTAGCCTTTCCTAATGGAAATGGCCTGAGAGATGCTCGGCACATTAAGGCCGAAATCTCGGGGTGGGGTAGCATTTGCCATTGTTCAGCATTCGTTTATATGCGTTTGAGCTAAAACGCATCTGATTGGCTAATCGTCTACCTTATGTCAAATTTACGTGTATAAGCGAACTCCCCCCGAGATCTCGCGGGTACCATTTTGGCGGCCCGCCCCGCCCCGCTACCCGCACGCTGGTACCCGCCCCGCCCCGCCCCGCGGCCCGCGGCCCGCAGCCAACTGATACCCGCAAGATACCCGCAAAATTTTTCGAGTGGTATGCGATTACTATGTTGTTAAGTTTATTAAAAATTGTCAATAATTAAAAATAAACTTTAAAGCTTCCAAACTACTTTACAAATAGTGTATTGAGATGGGTAGCTGAAATATGGAAGTTAATCCAACTTGCCGAAGTTTGCCGAAAAAGTAAAAAAAGGTTTTCATAAAGTTTAAAAATTTAAGCTAACTGATACGTTTAATTAGAGATGCACCTGGACTTGGCTCCCAATGTCAGTCTGGTTCAGCCCGATGCCGACCGGGACCAAAATTTTGAATTTTTTTGGCAATTTTTCGCCAAACGTTTGGAATTTTAAAAGTCAAAATTAAGTTTTAATTGGTAGAGATCACTTGTTGTTATATTAGTCATCGATTTGAATGAAAAAACACTAGTAATTTTGTCGATATATATATATACTTAAAATTACAGCAAAATCTTAATTTTTAAGAAAATTCTCTTATTTAGACCCACAGTTTTCACGCTCCGGTCTCGGACCCTGCCCGGTGCATCTCTATAAGAAATTAATGTTGCGCTCATGTAGTCTCGAAAAAGACCCATGTCACAAAGCTAAAGTAGTAAGGACTAGTCTATTTAAATCTCAAGGTTTTGAAAAATGATCAAAGTCTGTAATTTACTGAAAATTATGCATTGTTCACTGATTTGAAAACGCATTTAGCCTGGTAGAGGGCAGAGACCCTGGAGACTTTTGTCGACGTTATAATTCCACAACTGCAGATGACAACAGATGACTAAATAGCAACAAACTGAACAGCAAAAAGGAGTTAGGATAGACAGTCCAAAGTTCCACAAAAGCACATACAGTTATCGCAAGCGGCGGCAAGATTAATATAACGTAAACATACCAGAACGGGAGGTCAAAGTAAAACTTGACTGATCCTTGTGGTAATGTGTGTACTTGTGGAAGCAATTTTTGTCAGAACGCAGTTTTTAAGCTAAATTTGCTTACTTTCACCAATTTTTGCAAATTTTAAATAAACAGCGATTTTTAGTAAAAACCAACATTCTTTGAGCGATTTTTAGCAAACCACAGCGATGTTCCAGTAAAAAATCCGGCGAAGCTAGAAAATTTGAAATTTGAGTCTGGAAACTTATTTTGGCCACTTTTTTACTCCTTGTAACCGAATTTCTTACCGCTAGTGAGAGCAATTTTTTAGTACTCCTTGTGCAGAAATTCGCCGAGAGGAGGGGTATTTCTTTGCTGTCCACCTG